>CM076570.1:1607493537-1607723288 GCA_034641835.2 Pinus albicaulis | reverse complement strand
CTAGTCAATGTGGGACTTTGGTCGTATACCCAACAGGATGGATTGTGGTGCCGACAATTCAACAATCACCTTGACCTTATCGGGATCAAACTTAATCCCTGCTGAACATGTTTGGCATTATCATAAATCTTGATTTCGTGCTCGACAATAGAAGGGTCTATGCCGGGCATTTCGTCATAAGACCAAGAAAACACATCGCGGAATTCCTTAAAAAGGGATGTGAAGCGTGCAATTTCCTTTGGGTTGCAATCGGCTCCAATCTGAATATTTTCCATGATACCCATTTTGACCGAGATATCAATGAGCATTGTCTTAGAAATATTACCCATGTTCCCTTCTGACTTGATAGTTTGGACAGTCATGTAAGCGGAGGGAACCATCTCAGGTGGGTCAAAAGATGGGATTTCAGTTTTTATCGCGTCTGAGTCAATCATCGAAGCGCGATGGTGGAACTCTCCCCAAGGTCGTTCTTCTAAATACATGATCTCTCAAATAGCTTCGTCTGTAGGCAAGACTTCATTGAGGAGATCCTTAGAGATAATAGTGATGGGAGGGAGTTTTGTACCTTCGGTCGAAACCATAGTAGTGGAGGGTTCAGATGCGGTTTGGATGGCTTGGTAAGCCAACTCGGCTGGTGAGAGCGACATATGATCTCCGTAGGAATCAATATCTGAAGGTGTCAGAATGATCCATGGGTCAATAGAGCCACCCAAAGTGGTGGATATCATTGCAACCATGTTTGGGATCGATGGAGGCGGGAGAGGAAAACAACCCAGTAGGGATGATGCCTTCAGAAGACCGGTACCGATATTGACGTAAGAGTCAGGAAAGCCTCCTATTAGGGGTACAGTGCTACTTGGTAACGTGGCATAATCAGGGGTGCAGAAGGATAGCTGGTCCACTGTGACTATTTTCCCATCCAAATGGAAAGGATATTTGAAGACCGAATATACAATGGCGGGGGCTTGCGGGCAGGTATCTAACCATACTCGCTAATAGATTATAGCTCCAGATGACGCCTATCACTTCTACGTCCATGTTTACCATTTTCCACCAGCATGCGGTAAGTTATACAGAATTATGGGAGGAATATGGGGGCCACCAAAGCTTTGAGGAATTCAAGTGGCGTGAGTAGGAGAACCTAAATTGAGCCAGCAAGCTTGTGACATAACGCAGGTCGAAGCACCTTCGTCTATGACAGTGCGATGGATTGGTCTCCCTTTCGACACAACCTACACCTGGAATACGAGTTGGTGTGAGAGGCAAGGTTTAGCCTTTTCCATATCAAAGATAGCTAGCATGGAATCCTGGGGGTCTATTCCACCAATGGCCGAAATCAAAGCTTCCCTTTGTGCTGGACAGGTTTGTAATACTTTGAGAGCAGACATAGCTGACGGTGCCTGCGCCAAATCTTCTATAATGTTGTAGTTTTGGGCTGCACATGCATAGGTGTTATGAGTCGTGCGTCGAAGTGTCCCTTTGGGGGGACGAATCATGGGGTCAGCAGTAGGTCGTTCGATATGCAAATCGTTTGACGACGGTGGATTTGAACTAGTACCAGGTTCTTGAGCATCTATGGTAGGGTTTCCATAAAGCTTAGCTCAAGTTTGAAGGTCAACACTCTCAATGCCATAAATGGTAGATGGTCCTTCGTCGGAAGGATATGAACCACCATTGCCCCGTTGATGGGGTTGTGGCAGATTGTCAACCATGTGTTGATGTTGCTGCTATTGATTAGGGAAAGGATTATGAAGAACGACAGGTGTTCGCCCAGAATCCTTGTTAGCAATAAAATCGGTGCATTCCTGCAGCCGAGGACATTTGTATGTCAAGTGGTCCTCTGCACAGATTTTTCAAGGAAATTTCATGGGTTTACCCTTCCCTTTGTCATTTTTGCCAACGTTTTTCTGATTAGTGTTATTCTGATTATCTGACTGCTCTTCTGAAGAAGATGACTTTTTCTTTTTCTTCTTATTTTTCCCGCAAGGTTTTTGTGAGGTTTGCACCGTATTTACCTCAGCGGTGGGAAGAGTAGTCATTTGGTGGGGGGCGGTGGTAGCCGAAGATGGATGGGAGGCTTGCCCCCGAGACTGTTTTGTGGATACGCCAGAGATCGTGCCAATGACACCATCAGCATGAGCTCCAGTTTTCTGAGTAGCCGGAGGATTTGGGTTGCCAGGGGCATGGGGGAGAAAATCATACAACGTGCCAGACTGTGAATAGATTAAATCTAAATGTTGGGCACGGCGGATGCATTGATCTTCTGTAACCGCACCAGAAATGCCAATGTCTTTAGCTATGTGGGGTAAGAGAGACTTGCAAAACCAATTGGCCAAGAGATGATCCGGAATTGGCGCTTTGACTAGCCTCATCCTACGTCTCCATTCATGAATGTGATTGGAGATGTGGGTGGCGGTGTCTTGGCGGAGCGAGGTTAATAGTTCCGTTCCGGTCTCAAATATAATTGGTAGTTGGAAGTTCTTTAGAAACTCTGTTGCTAAAGTACCAAACGTATTGATGGTGGCGCGTGGTAATTCAATGTACCACTTGGCAGCATTGCCTGTCATTAGGGGAATTTTGAGGTCTAAAATGGGCCTCATAAGAAAATTGTACAACAAAAATAAACTTTATAACAACCAATAGGATTCAAGATGATGATGTCATCCATAATGGACATCTACCATTTTTGGAGTAGAAAAGTAAAAATATTAAAAAATAATAAAATAATAAAACTACTTTTTCTAACTCAAGATTTTAAACTTTATCTCCTAAAATTTTTACTCAAATTTTGAGCTGGAGTACTCGTTGGATGCAAAATTTAATTCCTCATCCAAGGAGTACCCATGTTGCATACTTTCAATGAACCCTGCTACATGAAAAATCGGAAATACATAAAAAACGTGATTACAATCACGTTTTTTATGTATTTCTCATTTTTTCGTGTAGTAGAACCCATCGGAAGTATGCAACATGGGTACTCTTTGGATGAGGAATTAAATTTCACATCCAAAAAGTACTCCTGCTTGAAATTTGAGTAAAAACTTTGGGAGATAAGTTGAAAATATGAGTTGAAAAAAGTAGTTTTTTCATTTTTCTCTCTAAAATTTGATGTTGTCATCAAATCTTATTTGATTTTTTCCACTATTATTTTATAATTTCCTTAGGAGGCCCATTTTAGACCTCAAATTTCCCCTAATGAAGTGTGCAGTGGGAACACGAAGCTTCTATTAGATTTAACATCTATCATGGAATTTGGATATGTATAGATCATAGTGAAAGGTAGTGAGGTGTGCGCCGGGTCGCCCTTTGTTTCTCATCGAACTTTGGGATGTCGAAGGGGAGAAGGAATCTTATGCGGTACTGGAGGCCAAAGCGGGTTGTGATTGATGGGATCATTAGTCAGTTTATGGATATCGAGGGTGTCCAAAGCTGCCAAGAATGGCAATTGTGGATTTTCCCCCGAATCTATCCAAGGCAGTATGGGCTGACTATTTAGACCATAGGGTCTACCCATTGATGTGTTACCAAGAGGATAAGTAGGAATTTGGTAAAAACTTTCTATAGGTGGAGGAGTAGGGACATACGATTGCTGTCCATAGGGCATGTTGTATTGCGGGGCAAAGTGTTAGTTGCCCCCAGTATAAAAGTGCCCTCCCATTCCAGATGGAGTTTGGGGTTGGTTAGTCCAAATGGATGCAATATAGTTTATCAGAGGCATGCTACGACTTGCATAGTTTGGCAATGGCATAGACCCTACACCTATATTTGAACCACTTAAGGGAAGAGTATTAACAATAGGTTGTCCTATTCTTCCTAAGGATTGCAGAGGAAGTGAAATGTCCCCTTCTACTTGCATGCTGGTGACACTGCCCCCTAGCATAGAGGCCAAGGGGTTTGAACTCAATATAGGGTTCCAACTGAAAGGGTTTCTAAAAGGTACCGAAGTAGTCATACTCGTGGGAGGAGCTACCATGGGTCCCAACATGGTCACGGTAGGAGTGGATGCTGAAGGATTCAGCAAGCTACTGACAGTTGTGATGACCGTAGGGTTTGGAGTAGGTATATGTTGACCACAGGGGTTACCCAATGATGGCATAAAACTGACCACCGGCGGCGAGGATGGTGGCGTACGTGTGATGGTTTCCATTGGCATCGACCCTGTGGATGCCGGTGGTGAAATGGATGTTGGTGCGGCTGAAGAAATATCTTGGCGTGGTGGAATATGAAATATCACAGGCCCCAACGGATCAATGAGAGGAGGATTGTAATGAGGTACAACCCCTTTAGTGAAAGGGTCCTCCGGAAATTCCGGATGATATGAGGCTATGTGATAATCAATATTAGTCAGTGGAGACTACTCTTCCGTAGAAGGCACAAGTTCACCAAGGTTCAGTTTTTCCTCAACAGTTAGAAGAGGTAGACCTTGTTGTCATCTAGATAGACAGCGTGGGTCAGGGGACGCCACGATGACCTGCTTAATTTTAACAAATTTTAATAAATTGTGATGTATTATAAAGTCTCGGTGACAGTAACCACACACCTAAAAAAATAAAAGAAAAAAGGACTCTCTAAAATCAATTAGCAAGCAGCCAGGATAGGGTGCCGTGTCTGAGTACTACCATTTTTTGGTGATGAAATCTAGTATCACAATAGTATACAGAGAGGGTTGGTCAAAATTATAGTTACGGTCACTCTAGAGCTTCGCCCGAACCTTAGACGATAAGTGTAAGCACTCTCGTGAAGACAAGTACCCTCCTAAAGACCGAAGACAGAGTGGGTCCGTCTATTTTAGGTACCAGGACAGCCCATCCCAGTCACCTTGTGTAAGTCCGTAAAAATTATGGCCACCAAAGATACCTCAAATCACATACATCATCAGGGGGGTCCACGGTCAAGGACAATGTGCTATATGGGTAGAATACATAGATCCCCGATCTAGTTTCGACATCCTCGAAGGGAATCCCAATATATAACACACCCACTAGATGCAATCGAAGGCGGGCTACCTTCTTGTGCACCCATGTGATGTCTCACGCTAAGCTCCGGTAAAGGAACGGTCGCGATAATATGAGTGCAGTAGGATTTCGCTCATTAATGACTCTAGTTTCAATTTTTGAGATCTTGGGCAGTTTTCTCATTGTTCCTAACCCAAGATCATAGCCGGAACTACTGTTTGTGTGAGCTCAAAAAAGAGTAATGTGATTGATTTTATTATCGCTTTATTCTTATTGTACTTGATTATTAGTATTGTAGAGGGGGAGTGGACGTATGAAATGTGATGAGACTCTGACTCAAGAAACCATGCAAAACATGCTCTAGATATTAAATGCGATGAAGAGTGTTTCTACAGGGAGAGGTTCAACATCCATGCACTAACATTCAACTAGCACAGTTCAAAATTTAAAGATTCAGACTTCTATATGCCTCTTTTAAACAGTCTATGAACTGAAAATTTCAAAATAAACTCAGCTAGATGCAGAAAAAAAAAAAAAAATCTCTTAAAAAGTAAATGCTTTGGACATTGAATTTTCAAACAAGAGGAACAAATAGAAATTCCAGCTTAGTAGACAAGCACACGGATTTATTCAGCGAAAGGTACTGATGGCCAAAAAACTCTGCAACTAAAACACCATCACAGTAGTGAACAACAAGATTTTGGTTGAGTAACACTCTGTCTGTGAGTAAAGACAGCGACTAACACACTTTATTTAATCAAAGACAACATTATAACACATTGGACAACCTATAGAGGTAGCGTTAGCCAGGGAAAATTTCTTCAGTTGGTCAAACAGAAATAGGATTGAACTCTGTGAGCGTTTGATATGTCTACTGGGAATAAAAAATGGTCGGAAGGGTCTGTGAACAGAGGAAAGAAGAGAGGAGGGAAGAAATAGTCTGGAAACTATGGGGAAAGTCCCCAGTGGAGTCGCCAATTCTGCTATAGGGTAAACTTCTTGGGTTGTTGGTTTTCGAATATCCCTCTCAGGGCTTTCCGCTACCCGAGGCAGACAGTAAGATTAGCTGTGTTGTTCACAAAGATGGCATAAGCATGTTCATATTAACTTAAAATAACTTGATGGAATGCGATAGAGAATTACCTCTTTGACAATCTTGGAGTCCCTTGGAGAGCACTAGGTAGCGAAACAAGAGTCCTTCTTCACCGGCTCCAAATCTTAGTCCTGCGATCAGTCAAAGCACCCGTGTAATTTCTAACATAACATATATCCTATCAATCAAGTCAATATATAATGAACTTATAAATTATACACATCTGAGCCATTCATATCATATTATGTAAATGTTCAAACAATAATGACAATATTAAGCATCCAATGGACAAAACGAACACATTTCTATTGATTTTGAAAGAAGGAGGATTACAACCGTCGGTTGTACCAAGCCCTCCTCAGTCTCCCAATCTCTTTTATCTCTTAAGTGAAGAATTCCAAGTCAACAAGCTCTCTAGGAACCTCTTTGACTCTTGGCCTTCACAATATAACACTATTCTCTATTCCACAAGTATGCAAAAACCTTTAGCAGTCCTTCGACCTTCAATTAAGAGCCTTCAGCTCCTTCTTATAGGAGAGGGAGAAAGCCATTGTTGCCTTTCTCTTTCCACTAGTTTGGAATGGAAAAAACTTAGATGTTTCTTTAATATTGATGCTTTTGCCTCCTTTGGAGTTCAGTCTTGTTATAGCAATGAACAATAATGATTGGTGTTCTCAGCTTTCTTTTGTGAACTGACTTCTCAGGAGGGAAAGCCCATATTCAACTTATTCTCCATGCTTCCCGATTCAAACTTAAAACACGGGTAGAATGCTCCTCCATGAAACGTAGCGTTGCCTTGTCTTAACCTTGACTCCATTCATCGATTAGTCACATGAACGCTCTTTGTGTTGTTGAGATAAGCGCGACCGGGCAAAGAAGAGGCTTGAATTTTAGGTCTTTGCATGCTTCCATATTTATCTTCTCTCGATCGATGAGGAGGTATTTTGACCCGTAATAGATATGCCCCCGAAAGTGTGAGGTTAGAGACGAAGATGATGGCCAAAATACTCTTTTTAATTGTAGATAAAGAGATTGGAAGGACCGAGGAAAACCCGAAACAACAACATATGTCGAAAAATATAAAGATCCGCCGAGCGCATATCCTATGCTCGCAGCTTAAACAACATGATTTCTATAGAATAGAGATATGAAGAATCTTTCCACCGATAAGCACAATGTGGAAGTGTTTGTGATAACACGATCAGGCTGAAGAAGTTGTCTCCATAAACAATATTGCAACTTGGGGAAGGGAACACAAATTTAATGATGTAACGTTTGCCCCAAGGTCTTGATCGTCGATTCACTTAAATTGCATATTTCTCAACATGTGAATGAAGGATCTGTCGTCGAACATGTGAGAAATCGTATGATTACCAGTCGATAATGAAAACTGTTAACAGACGCAAAGGTGGCCACCGATAATGATGATGGTCCCTAAGATGCACAGTACAATCTAGCGAGTGTGAATAAAATGAGTTGAAGTCGAACAATCATAGAATCATTCGGCCAGGAGCCAATGATGAAGACTCCTGATCAAACACAAGACTACTTGCCACTGATGTCTCCAAGTATCTGGGTATTGAGGGGTTTCTGGATCAACTTCCTAGATAAGATGTTGAAGTCGATAGGAAGAGATCTGTTGAAAGGTAGGCATTGAGGCATCCTACATCAGTCAACACGAAACAAAAATCAACTAATTTTTTTTATGATTGAGATAATGGAGAGTGAATGGGAATGTCGGACGACAAATAATTTTTGGCATAATGAGCGGTTTGGTTGATAACAGGAGCATTAGATAGCGAGATCTTCTTGAACAATAGAAGGCACTGTAACAACATACTAGGCAACTGAGGCTTAATGAACACCAAAGAGTATGTTAGGATTTTACCAGTGTATGGAAACTGGGAGATGAAGGCTAATACTCATAGATGGTAGGGTTCGGCTAATTGCGAAAGAGTTTTCTGGGAAGTGCCATGTTCAATATTTTTTCTGCCAAATCGACCTTTCTGAAATGTAATAGAGGTAGTATCCATTTTATCCAAATTTTTTTCCGTCTGATTAAGTTTAATGAGTCTAGATGAGTAAATTCGGTGAATTTTTCATATTTAGAGTCCTAAAATGTTAGGAAAGCATTAAATTCTATGTCCCATATGATTAGTTTAACGTGAGTCCAAATGAGTAAACCTGGTGAATTTTTCATATCTAGAGAGTCCGAAATTTCTGCACAAGACAACTCCGTGGGTCTCCCCATCCGATTAGGGGTTTAACGAGTCCAGATGAGTAAACTCGGTGAATTTTTCATGTTTAGAGAGTCTGAAAAATATCATAAAAGACAACTCCATTGGGGTACCTTTGTCATGTATTGATAACTTGGCACAGCAAATGGATAATAGTAAGCCCGAAACAGTTCATTTTCCATAAGTTAGTCCATCGAAACCGGAAAAGTGAGAAATCTATGTTCGATAGACATCTACCTCATTTTGTTATGAGTACGAGGAGACGGAGTGAACTCAATACTCTTTGTGAAATTTTAACGAGTCTGAAAAAGAAAAACTTGGTGCCCTCCGTGAAATTTTAACGAGTCGCGCGGAGAAAACTCGATTACCTCCGTGAAATTTTAACGAGTCACGCGGAGAAAACTCGATTACTTTTTCAGTTTAAAGAGCTTTGAAAAAGAGAAAAGAATGGCTCCATCCTTTCTGTCGTGGTATTTTAACGAGCTCGACAAAGGAAACTCGGGGTTTTTTCAGTTTTATAAGCGAGAAAAATATTCCTAAAAAGAAAGCTCAGTGCTTCTTCATAGTTTTAATGAGTCTGAAGAAGAAAAATCTAGGTTTTCCGGATTAACGAGCAAGAAAAAGACCATACAAAAAGAATGCTCAATATCACATGAGTATGTCTGCATATCAATATTGATCGCTCATCAGAACATCAGTACCAAATCTCAATATTTGCAACACATGCGTAGCAATAATTCACGACTTTGCTGACTAGCTTGAGAGAGTCGTGCCCCAAAAATGGCTATAAAAAGGTCAGAAGGCCTTCATTTTCACTGTGCGAAGTGCTGTGAAGAAGATCTGGGGTGAAAGGGGTGAAAACTTCAGCTGATGATTATGGTCAATCCAGGCGAGGGTTTTCCTTCCCGCAAGATCCAGGAAAGAGCTAGAACCTCCTGCTATCATTTAATTATATTTTTGTTACTTTTTGCTGGTTCAAAATGGCGGATTTCGGAGGCCCTAAAAAAATTTCTTACGCCTAACACGGGCCATTAGTGTTATAGACGCGTTAAACGCATAACCCATGAGGATTAACGCATTAGCATGCTCTGTTTTGCACTAGGGCCAGCGTTAGGTGCACCGTGTTTTTTAGCAACTCGATTTCTACTGTTTTGAAATGGTCCTGGCAAGTTTTGATCGGTTGGAAATGTTGTTTGTGCAGGTATTCAACTGTTTAAACATGAGTATCTGGCGAGAGAGAGAACATGAACGGGAATAACGAGAGATGGTGACGAATGCTGCAAGCTTGATGGCTCTCCACAGGTGTGGATTGCTAAAATATGCCCGCTTAGAACTGATGCAGGCCAGAGCCTTCTGAGGTGGTTGATCCAGAGAAGGGACGAACGCCACCATGTCTTTCAGATTTGGGGGCATGATCTCTCAATCAAAAAGGATGATGTGTAATTCTTGACGCTTATCATGTCAAATAGGTCTAACCTGGACGGGGTCTGTAGGGCCACCCACGTTACACGACCGATCCGATCTGCATTACCGTATACATGACACTCAGGCTGTGAGCAACCAGATACCGATCGCCCAGGTGACCTTGAGACCATTGAGGTCTATCTTATGGATGATTGTTTGCTTGGCAAGTGCCAAGATTTAGCACGTGGCCACTAAGGCCCAGATGCTCCTAGCCCTGGACTTTATGCAACCTCAGGTTTTCGACTGGTGTGACGGGGTTGTCTGTCGGGTCCGAGCAAAACTTATCGCATGTAAGACCCGTACCCAGAGAGAGTTTGGGTATCGTACACTAGTTATTTCTTTCTTACTGGAGCAGATACCATTGATGAGGCCCAGGATCGCTACAGCGCCATTAGCCCCACGTGAGCCGAGGCAGGTTCGATGGGCAGCTTTGCTTCCGCGGACTGGAGAGGGTCCCGTTCGTCACTGCTTTGATGATGGATTTTTTGATTGGCGAGACTCCTAGATAATCATGATTGAGGATTATCCCTATGCAGGGATGAACTTCACAGGCGATCCGGAGTTAGTCCTGCCTCCTGGTACCCAGTGGGGACTCGATGGTAAGAAAGAGATGATCAGTGAATTTCCAAAGAAGTACTTTGTTTTTTTATCTTTTGAATGTTTATGAAATTTTTTTTTTGTTGAGATAGGGTGAAAATTATGTTTTGACATGAAGCTTTTGTTTTCTTGACACAGATGTGGCACCTGTACGGCGAGTTGGGGCCCCTCGCTATGCACGGCGAGGACTACAGCTACCCAGGGCTGGTGCACTAGTAGAGGATGCGGAAGCCAGCGACGATGATGATGCCCAAGTTTTACATGAACTCTCCAGAAACGTGGAGGGTCTGAGTATGGGTATACCACCCCTTCCTATGTGGGAGGTTCCAGTTCGTCTGCAGCGGCATAATGTAGGTGTGTTGGAGAGATACCTAGTGCCTCTGAGGAGGATAGATAGAGAAGTTGTATGCTACCATGAGCATCAAGCCTAACTGGCGGAGCGGATGTATTAGTGTCAGAGCACGGCTTAGTATAGCCAAATTTTTGTAAAACACCCAAGTTTTGGAAGATTTTTTGATGTAACTATGTACTGGACATGACCTATATATATATATATATATTGGTGATTTTGTGTTTTTAAATTTTTATGTTTTTTCAATTATCTATAAAAATATATGTACTCATGAGTGAATATTTTATAGTAAATGTGACAAATGCCAATCTAACACATAATTTTCCAAAGAATCAGCTAATGCATTAAATTCTCTAGGAACGTGCTCAAAGGTAATTGTTTGAAAATGACGTTCTAGAAGTCTTACCCTTAAAAAGTAACGTAACAACACAGGATGGCAGACATGATAATGATTGTTTAACTGCATAATGATGAGATGGGAATCTAACCTGACCACTAAATTGGAGATGTCACGAGATGCCGCTTCCGTGAGGAGTTGGATCACTACCATGTACTCAGCAACATTATTGGTAGCATTACCCAGGAAGATTCCCTCGGAACCAAGAAGGTCCGACTCAGGAGTGTAGAGAACCCAAGCAGCTGAAGCAATGCATCTAGTGTGACGACTAGCATCGTCCGCATATCCGACGTATGCTAAGGGGAGTGACGGCATCTGTGTGAAAGAAAAATATTATACATGAGAAAAAAACCTTGAAAACCAAGACACAATCTAGAAGACATCAAAATAATAAGCAAAACTTATATACATAAAATTACAAAGCATATGCCTAATACGAAACTAGGCAAAATACTTCTTTAGATAGAGCCCGTTGTGGGGCTCCTCGAGTGGAATTCCGTTACAGTCCTGAAGTTTATAAGCCCCTTTTGAGAGGACTTTAGTAACAATGTAAGGACCAAGCCATAGTGGTTGGAGCGTTCCTGCCCCCAAGAGGTCATGTTTCTGATCGTAAAGTAGAACAAAATCACCTTCTTGGAAAGATCGAGGCTTGACAGATTTGTCGTATTGAGCTTTAACTCGGTGCTGGTGAGCTTCGAGTGCTAGTGTAGCATCTCGACAAGTTTCGTCCAAATGATCGAGTGAGAGCAAGCGCTCTTCTGTGGCAGTGGTGCCGGGCAGGAGTTCAACAGCTAGTTTGAGTGATGAAATTTCGCACTCGATTGGAAGTACTGCCTCCAGGCCGAAAGAAAGTTGGAATGGTGTGAAGCATGTGGCAGTTTTTACTGACGTTCGGTATGCCCATAACGCAGAATACAAATTCCGATTCCAAGTGGTTTTATGGTTTCCGACCAATCGAAGAATCATGGTTTTGAGGATGCCATTTATGGCTTCGACTTGAGCATTGGCTTGAGGATAATAAGATGAAGATTGATCTTGCCGGAAACCTAGCATGGATGTTAATTCGGTCATCATATGATTCTGAAAGTGAGATCCATGATTTGTGACAATCGATAGGGGTACGCTGAAATGATAGATTACCTGATTAAACAGGAAGAGAGTGGCGGTTTCGTCATCGGCCTTGAAAGTGGGAAGGGCTTCTGCCCATTTCGTAAAATAGTCGACCGCAACCACGATGTAGTTGTGTCCATTTTCCGAAGTGGGATTGCAGGTGACGAAGTCAATTCCCCAATTAGCGAAAGGACCAATGGAGATAACCGGGTGAAGGGGGGCAGGATGAACGCGTATTTTCTTTGTGAAAATTTGACATGGATGGCACTTCTGGACTGCTGCAATACAATCTTTAAACAAAGTGGGCTAATAGTAACCTATGCGCAAGATTTTTTGGGCAGTAGCTATGCCCGAAAGATGACCACCACATGCCCCGGCGTGGCAATCATTCAAAATGCATTCCACTTCATCGAAAGTGAGACAACATCGGAGAATGGTATCAACACCACAACGATATAGTGTATCGTTTAGCACAAGGTAGTGCTTTGCTTGGTGGCGGATACGACGACGGTCGTCGAACGTGAGAGTTGGGCGGAAACATTGGGTTTGTAGTTAGACCAAAATGTCTGCATACCATGGGTTCGAAGAATTGACCAAGTACACAGATTCATTAGAAAATGGATCATGAGCTACTTCTGGTGGGTCAATTCTGGGAAGATCCGATAATAATTCGGCGAAGACGAGGGATTTCTTTGCTTTGGCAGCCGTGAAAACTAAATCAAATTACTGGAGGATTACGATCCATTTGGAATATTTTCCTCCAGTAATTTTTCTAGACAAGATATGTTGCATGGGGTTCTCCAAAGCAATGACCGTGGTCTGTCGCAACAATATATAGTGTCGGAGTCGAGTGACGGCAAAAACTACCGCCAGAGAAAGTTTCTCCACATGTGAATAACGTAATTCTGGTCCGATTAGGCCTTTGGACAAATAGTATATCACATGTTCACTATCGTCATCGTGTACTTGAACCAAAACCATTCCAAGTGAGGATGGTGAGGCTGCCAGGTAGAGGAGAAAGTCGCGTGAGTATTCGGGGGCACTAAGGCTTAGTGGGGCTGAAACAAGTGCGTGTTTTAAAGCATCAAATGACCGTTGAGCTTGGTCATCCCACAAATATAGTGTTCCTTTCTTCAGTAATCGCATGAATCCTTTCGTCATCTCGGCATAGTTAACGATGAAACGACGCAAAAAATTTTCCTTCCCTTACAAATGTTGGAGTTGAAGGATGGATTGTGGTGTCGGAAATTCAAAAATTGCCTTAACCTTATCGGGATCAACCCTAATCCCATGCTTAGAGACAATGAAACCTAATGGACGTCCGGACTCAACCATAAATACACATTTATGAGGATTCAAGCGTATATTGTAGAATCTGCACCTAGCAAAAATTTCTCTTAAATGAGCAAGGTGATCCTGTTGCTTCTTGGAATTGGCCGGAAGGTCATCCAAGTAAACCTGTACAATATGTCGAATGTCATGAAAAGCGTAGTCCATAGCCCGCTGAAAATTTGCTCCAGCATTCTTCAGACCGAATGGGAGTTTTCGATACGCAAAAGTGCCCCAGGGATAGATGAAAGCAGTTTTATGCTGGTCGTCTTTTTTTATTGCAATTTGGTTATAGCCCGAGAATCCATCCATGAATGAGAAAGATTCGCATCTAGCACAATCGTCGAGAATCTAGTCAAGGAATGGTGTAGGATAATTGTCTTTGGGACAAGCAGCGTTCAGATCGCGATAGTTGACGCAAACTCTAATGGTGCCTTGTTTTTTATCAAAGGGAACCGGATTGGAAACCCATTCTGTTAAAGGAACGGGATAGATGAAACCAACATTCAAAATTTTTTCTACTTCAATCTTGATGGCGGCTGCTTTGCGCGGGTGGACAGGTTTGAGACGTTGCCGAACAGGTTTGGCATTATCATAAATCTTGATTTCGTGCTCGACAATAGAAGGGTCTATGCTGGACATTTTGTCATAAGACCAAGCAAACACATCGCGGAATTCCTTAAAAAGGGATGTGAAGCGTGCAATTTCCTTTGGGTTACGATCGACTCCAATCTGAATATTTTCCACGATACCTATTTTGACCGAGATATCGATGAGCATCGTCTTAGAAATATTACCCATGTTCCCTTCTGACTCGATAGTTTGGACAGTCATGTAAGCGGAGGGAACAATCTCAGGTGGGTCAAAAGATGGGATTTCAGTTTTTATCACCTCCAAGTCAATCATCGAAGCGCGATGGTGAAACTCTCCCCAAGGTCGTTCTTCTAGAGACATGATCTCTCGAATAGCTTTGTCTGTAGGCAAGACTTCATTGAGGAGATCCTTAGAGAGAACAGTGATGGGAGGGAGGTCTGTACCTTCGGTCGAAACCATAGCAGTGGAGGGTTCAGATGCGGTTTGGATGGCTTGATAAGCCAACTCGACCGACGAAAGCGGCATTTGATCTCCATAGGAATCAATGTCTGAAGGTGCCGGGATGATCCATGGGGCGATACAACCATCCAAAGTGGTGGATATCATTGCAACTGTGTTTGGGATCTGCGGCGGTGGGAGAGAAAAACAACCTAGTAGGGATGATGCCTTTAAAAGACCGGTACCGATACTGACGTAAGAGTCAGGAAAGCCTCCTATTAGGGGTACAATGCTACTTGGTAACGTGGCATAATTAGGGGTGCAGAAGGATAACTGTTCCAATGTGACTATTTTCCCATCCAATGGAAATAGGATGAGTCGGAAGACCGAAGACACGATGGCAGTCATGGGATAAGACCAACTGCGACCAAGCAATAGATTATAGTCTAGATGGCGCTCTACGACTTCTACGTCCACGTTTACCATTTTCCCACTCAGAGTGATGGGAAAGCTAGCAAGGTAACCTTTTGGGAGGAAAGTGTGGCCATCAAAAACTTTGAGGGAATTCGATGGCGGGGTGAGGGTAGGAGAGCCTAAATTGAGCCAGCAAGCTTGTGACATAACGCAGGTCGAAGCACCTTCATCTATGACAGTGTGATGGATTGGTCTCTGTTTTGACACAACTTTCACCTTGTTGAGAATGCAGGAAGATGATGGAGCTTAGTGAAATGAAGTCGCCTTCACTAAGTGGGCCCGCAGGCAAATTATGGCGCAAAGCCTATTTTTAGACTATGTCTATTTTTAGACATATGGAGCATGGTCCGGGGATTGCAGTATGTTATTCTTGGAGTATTGGTCATGTTGGTAAAAATATATGGACCTCTATTTTTTGGACCTATAGGTCGAAGTCTATTTTTATACTGCCTCTCCTTAAAATAGGGAAGTCAAATATTATTTACCCTTAATAATATTTGGAATATAAACTTTAGTTTACTCTCTTGGAGCACTTCAGTTCGAGCCTTGGAAGTGGATCATGCATCTGACAGAGGAATTATGCTATTCCCAAGGGTTTGGTGAGCACATGCATGGTTGACTTCAGTTAGGACTTCAGTGGCAGAAGTTTGTTGGAGTTAATGAGACAGCTAGTGGAGTTGTGTTCGGTTTAATTTAGTTGAACTGGTTGAGATTAGTTTAACTAGCTAATCAACTAGTTATGAGTGGAGTGAATTAAATATTATTTAATTCATTAATTAGTAACTCATTATTCAACTCAAGAACACACCAGTTCACTACAGTGCATGATCAGTTCAGTGGAGACCAGTGAAAGAGGTAGATGAAAGGGTGGAGTTAGCTATCAGTGGCGACATCAGTTGTGCATGAGATTTGCACCTCACTTGGAGGAATTTCCCATGATGATTGCGCTGTCAAGCCAAGGAGATTCGAACCTTGGATCTCTATTTAGATAGGCCATGATTGCGCAATAGAGGCAAGGCAATTAGTGGTGAGTTTTGAACCAGTAACCTGTTCAAAACCAAGCTAGTTTGTGTGTAACTTCATGAGAAAGTATTGAGTACTTGTGAGGAGTATTGTACTGAGTTTGTTACATGATTTCTCCATTATAATATACACAATAGCTGCGGGGTTTTCAGCTATAGGCTTTCCCCATACATACTGTGTTAATGTGTATGATGATTTGATGTGTTATCCCTTGATTTATTTTCCGCATGTGTGATGATCTGAGTGGAAGAGATTATGTGTTGCATATAAATTCAAATTGTATGTGATCAGGATAGTCTCAGTGGATAATTGATCATTATTCAGCAAATTTCTACATGGTATCGGAGCTATTGAAGTAGAGATTGATCATCACAGTGATTACAAACTTATTTTGGTAGACAGAGTCTGCATGCGGGCCAAGTAGCCTCTGGATCCATCCTTTCTTTTGAAAGGTGATATATCCAGTAAATGCCCCTTGCAGTCAATCTTTGTGCTAGAAATAATTTGTTCTCACAGATCTAGAGCGGTTGAGCTTTGAGGTGGAATTCGAATTTTGCAGCAGTTTTGTTTTCTTGGTGCCGGTGTTGAAAATGTCTTTCAACGGTTTGCGACTCGAATATGCTCTTGAAGGAAATTCGAATTATGTTGCATGGAAGGATCACATGGAGGCAGTATTAGAAGATAATGGTCTTAAGGATTTCATGGATACGGATGTCCAAAAGCCCACTGATCCTGCTGAAGTCGAAGTATGGCAAAAGAATATGGCGAAATGTCGAAGGATCCTGTTGGAGGGCGTCAAGGATCATATTGTATCCAGCCTGCATGGAAAGGCTTCTCCATTTTTAATGTGGAAAGCTTTGACGGATCTATTCCAGAGTAAGAGTGACCAAAGGAAGTTGGCACTCAAAGATAAGCTCAAGAACATCAAGATGGAGAAAGGCGACAGTATCGCCAAATACCTCACGAAGTTCACTCAGTGCAGAGATGAGCTAGGAAGTGTGGGGGTGACTGTCGAAGACGAGGACATGGTCGACCTGGCTCTCCTTGGTCTTCCGAAGGCTTGGCACTAATATCAAGATAGTGTCAATGGTCGGGAGAAGCTGCCGGGATGGGAGCGCCTTTGGGCGGATCTCATGCAGGAAGAGATAAGGAGGACTACTCGAGATGGATCTTCATCAAAGGGAGTTGATGAAGAAAATTTTTCTTTGGTTGCCAAAGAAAAGAAGGGGAAGGGTAAGAAACCTTCTCATTCCTGTGCAATTGGAAAGAAGAAGGATATGGCGAAAGTGAAGTGTTTTCACTGCCATGATCTTGGACATTATGCTACAAATTGTCCAAAGAAAAAGAAAAACAAGCAAGCGGGAAGATCTGCACATGGAGAAGCTTTGGCTTCACAGTTTGAGCTTGAATTTTTACTGATCGCATGCTTGGTTTCAAGTGTGATGGGATCAGTGTGGTTCTTGGACAGCGGTGCGTCATTTCATATGACGGGAGATCGGGAGTTGTTCTCAGATCTGGAGGACAAAGATTTGGGTGTGCACATAGAGATGGGTGATGATGGTAGATACAGTGTGACTGGTATCGGTACCATATCCTTTCAGAGGGAGTCTGGTAAACCCTTTTTATTGAAGGATGTCATGCATGTACCTGGATTGAAGAAGAACTTGATCTCTGTGGCGATGTTGGAAGATAAAGGGTATGATGTGGTCTTCAGCGAAGGAAAAGCCTTCCTACGCAGTAAGACTACTGGAGAGACCTGGAAGATAGGGGTTCGAACCAAGAACCTTTATCAGTTGCAGGTAGATGGCTGCGCAGCTATGGCATGCAAGGCGGGAGAAGTGGTGAGCCGGGATGATGAGGGCGAACTATGGCATAGGAGATTGGGCCACCTTCACCATGGAGCTTTGAAGATTCTGCAGCAGATTTCTACTCGGCTTCCTAAGGGCACTCTTGCGCAGTCAGATCAGTGCAAGGGGTGTACCTTGGGGAAATATGTGAAAGCCACCTTTCATGAGAAGGATAGTCATGCCACGACGATCCTTGAGAGAGTTCACACAGACGTGTGTGGTCCTTTCTTAGTTGCTTCGACAGCAAAGCACAAGTATTATGTGATCTTTGTTGATGATTTATCTCGAAAGTGCTGGATCTTCTTCATGCTAAAGAAGAGTGATACATTCATGAAGTTCTGTGAGTTTAAAGCACTGGTCGAGAAGGAGTCGGGGAAGAAGGTGATTTCTCTAAGGAGTGATAATGGTGGTGAATTCATCTCGGCTGAATTCAAGGAGTTTTGCAGTGTAGAAGGGATTCAGAGAGAGCTCATCGCACCCCATAACCCACAGCAGAACGGGGTGGCTGGGTGGAAGAACAGAACGATCGTGGGTGCTGCACAGGCGATGTTGCATGATGAGGGCCTACCCCTTCACTTGTGGGCTGAGGCATGCAATATAGCAGTGTATGTGTAGAACCATTGTCCTCAGAAGGTTTTTGGCATGAGTACACCGGAGGAGGCTTATTCTGGCAAGAGGCCTGATATTTCCCATTTGCAGATTTTTGGTTCTCCTGTCTACATGCATGTGACGAAGGATGCGAGAAGGAAGCTGGATCCGACCGCAGAGGTTGGAATATTTGTGGGGTACACTGATACACCTCACAACTATCGGGTGTATTTGTCAGACAGTCAAAATACTGTTGTGCGATGGGATACCAAGT
Organism: Pinus albicaulis; assembly: GCA_034641835.2. NCBI lineage: Eukaryota > Viridiplantae > Streptophyta > Pinopsida > Pinales > Pinaceae > Pinus > Pinus albicaulis. The sequence goes on along the minus strand of CM076570.1, from coordinate 1,607,704,516 downwards.
TTCAAGAGGAGAAAGCCATGCAGTGTTCACTTGAGAGGGAGCTACACTTGCATGCAGATGAGGAGATGTTAGTTCCTAAGGAGGAGCTTCCGGATGTGGATCAACCACAAGAGGAGGTTTAGGAGGTGGAATGAACCACCCATGCAGCACCAACCATCAGAGGGCGCATGTGCACTACAGAAGCTGAGCGACTGGCTCAAGATGCAGAGAAGGTTGTAGGACCACCTACAGCACATCGCAGACAGAGGCAGTCACCGGATCGGTACACTAGATACATGGATCTTGTGAGTCAATGTGTTGTGATGGAGCCATCCTATTTTGGGGAAGCTTTGGAGGAGCCTGCATGGGTTAATGCCATGATCAAAGAATATGATTTGATTGTCAGGAACAGTGCATGGGAGACTGTCCCAAGACCGGTGGGGAAATCAGTGGTGGGTTCACGATGGATCTACAAAGTGAAGCAGGAGGCTGACGGGAGTGTGGAGAAGTACAAGGCGAGATTTTTCACCCGTGGCTTTTCACATATCGAGGGGATCGATTATGAGGAGACCTTTGCACCTGTCGCAAGGTACTCTTCCATATGGACGATCCTTGCTCTCTCAGCGCAGATGGGGTGGCACATTCATGAGATGGATGTGAAGACTGTGTTCCTCAATGGAGTTATTGAGGAGGAGGTGTACATAGAGTAGCCTGAAGGTTTCGAGATCTTCAGCAGTGAGTCGCATGTGTGCCGACTCAAGAGAGAACTGTATGGGCTAAAACAAGCACCTCGTGCTTGGTACACTCGCATACACAGCTACTTCACCAGGCTTGGATTCTCCAAGAGTGAGGCGGATCCAAACCTGTACCAGATTGTGGTGGAGGGGAAGCTGTTGATCATCGTACTGTATGTAGATGATCTGATTTTGACTGGCGATGAGCAGTTGATACTTTCATGCAAGGAGGATCTTGCACGAGAGTTCAAGATGAAGGACTTGGGCATCCTTCATTATTTCCTGGGATTGGAGATTTGGCAGCGCAGCGGAGGACTGTTTGTTTCTCAGGGCAAGTATGCCCGGGAGATTCTGGAGAGGTTCAACATGCAAGGCTGCAACCTTGTTGACACTCCTCTTCCTGGTGGTTGGAGGAAGGAGGATGCTACTTCAGCGGAGGTAGTGGGTGCCACTGTCTATCGACAGTTGGTGGGGTCGCTTATGTATCCGGTCAATACACGACCCAATATATGCTATGCTGTTAACCAGCTTTCGCAAGCTATGGTTAAGCCTACCAAGCTCTTTTGGAAGGCAGGCAAGCATGTATTGCGCTATATTAGAGGCAAATCGGGATATGGTCTATGGTACAGACAGGAGGATGGAGCGAAGCTTTCTGGCTTCACTGATGCAGATTGGGCAGGGAGTCCAACGGACCGGAAGAGCACATCTGGAGGAGTTTTCAGCATTGGGTCGATAGCAGTTTCCTGGTACAGCAGGAAGCAGAGATCCGTGGCACTCAGTTCAGCAGAGGCCGAGTACATGGCAGCAAGCTTGGCTGCATGCGAGGCTATTTGGATGAGGAAGATCCTCGTTGGATTGTTCGGGTTGCATTTGGAGCCTACGGTGATTTACTGTGATAACCAGAGTTGCATTAAACTCTCGGCTAATCCGGTATTTCATGATAGATCCAAAAACATCGACATCAGGTACCATCATATCAGAGATTGTGTTCAGCGGAGAATCATGATGCTTTCATATGTTCCCACGGAGGATCAGGATGCCGACATCCTGACGAAGGCGCTCACCAAGAGCAAGTTCAAATTCCACAGAGGTAGAATAGGGGTTGCAGATAATCCATATCTTGCTGAGAGGGAGTGTTGAGAATGCAGCAAGATGATGGAGCTCAGTGAAATGAAGTCGCCTTCACTAAGTGGGCCCGCAGGCAAATTCTGGCGCAAAGTCTATTTTTAGACTATATCTATTTTTAGACATATGGAGCATGGTCCGAGGATTGCAATATGTTATTCTTGGAGTATTGGTCATGTTGGTAAAAATAGATGGACCTCTATTTTTTGGACCTATAGGTCGAAGTCTATTTTTAGACTGCCTCTCCTTAAAATAGGGAAGTCAAATATTATTTACCCTTAATAATATTTAGACTATAAACTTCAGTTTACTCTCTTGGAGCACTTCAGTTCGAGCCTTGGAAGTGGCTCATGCATTTGATAGAGGAATTATGCTATTCCCAAGGGTTTGATGGCATCATGCATGGTTGACTTCAGTTAGGACTTCAGTGGCAGAAGTTTGGTGGAGTTAATGAGACAGTTAGTGGAGTTGTGTTCGGTTTAATTTAGTTGAACTGGTTGAGATTAGTTTAACTAGCTAATCAACTAGTTATGAGTGGAGTGAATTAAATATTATTTAATTCATTAATTAGTAACTCATTATTCAACTCAAGAACACATCAGTTCACTACGGTGCATGATCAGTTCAGTGGAGACCAGTGAAAGAGGTAGATGAAAGGGTGGAGTTAGCTATCAGTGGCGACATCAGTTGTGCATGAGATTTGCACCACACTTGGAGGATTTGTCCATGAAAATTGCACTGTCAAGCCAAGGATATTCGAACCTTGGATCTCTATATAGACAGGCCTGGATTGCGCAATAGAGGCAAGGCAATTGGCGGTGAGTTTTGAACCAGTAACCTGTTCAAAACTGAGCTAGTTTGTGTGTAACTTTATGAGAAAGTACTGAGTACTTGTGAGGAGTATTGTACTGAGTTTGTTACATGATTTCTCCATTATAATATACACAATAGCTGCGGGGTTTTCAGCTATAGGCTTTCCCCATACATACTGTGTTAATGTGTATGATGATTTGATGTGTTATTGCTTGATTTATTTTCCGCATGTGTGATGATTTGAGTGGAAGAGATTATGTGTTGCATATACATTCGAATTGTATGTGATCAGGATAGTCTCGGTGGATAATTGATCATTATTCAGCAAATTTCTACACACCTGGAATGTGAGTTGGTGTGAGAGGCGAGGTTTAGCCTTTTCCATATCAAAGATAGCTAGCATGGAATCCTGGGGGTCTATTCCACCAATGGCCGAAAGCAAGGCTTTCCTTTGTGCTAGATAGGTTTGTAATACTTCGAGAGCAGACATAGCTGACGGTGCCCGCGCCAAATCTTCTACAATGTTGTAGTTTTGGGCTGCACGGGCAGAGGTGTTATGAGTTGTGCGTCGAAGTGTCCCTTTGGGGGGACGAATCACGGGGTCAGCAGTAGGCCGTTCGATATGCAAATTGTTTGGCAGCGGTGGATTTGAACTAGTACCAGGTTCTTGAGCATCTATGGTAGGGTTTCCATAAAGCTTAGCTCGAGTTTGAAGGTCAACACTCTCAATGCCATAAATGGCAGACGGTCCTTCGCTGGAAGGATATGAACCACCATTGTCCCGTTGATGGGGTTGTGGCAGATTGTCAACCATGTGTTGATGTTGCTGCTGTTGATTAGGGAAAGGATTATGAAGAACGGCAGGTGTTCACCCATAATCCTTGTTGGCAATAAAATCGGTGCATTCCTGCAGCCGAGGACATTTGTATGTCAAGTGGTCCTCCACACAGATTTTGCAAGGAAACTTCATGGGTTTATCCCTCCCTTTGTCATTTTTGGCAGCGTTTTTATGATTAGTGTTATTTTGATTATCCGATTGCTCTTCCGAAGAAGATGACTTTTTCTTGTTCTTCTTATTTTTCCTGCTAGGTTTTTGTCAGGTTTGCACCGAATTTACCTCAACGGTGGGAAGAGTAGTCATTTGGTGAGGGGCGGTGGCAGCCGAAGATAGCTGGGAGGCTTGCCCCCGAGACTGCTTTGTGGCTACGCCAGAGATCGTGCTAACGAGACCATCGGCATGAGCCCCGGTTTTGTGAGTAGTCAGAGGATTTGGGTTGCCAGGGGCATGGGGGAGAAAATCATATAGCGTGGCAGATTGTGAATAGATTAAATCTAAATACTGGGCACGGCGGATGCATTGATCTTCTGTAACCGCACCAGAAAGGCCAATGTCTTTAGCTATGTGGGGTAAGAGAGACTTGCAAAACCAATTGGCTAAGAGATGATCCGGAATTGGCACTTTGACTAGCCTCCTCCTACGTCTCTATTCATGAATGTGATCGAAGATGTGGGTGGCGGTGTCTTGGCGGAGCGAGGTTAATAGTTCCGTTCCGGTTTCAAATCTAATTGGTAGTTGGAAGTTCTTTAGAAACTCTGTTGCTAAAGCACCAAACGTATTGATGGTGGCGCATGGTAATTCAGTGTACCACTTGGCAGCATTGCCTGTAAGTGTGTCGGGAAACAGTCGAACTCAGACACTATCATATACCATGGAATTGGATATAGACCATAGGTGAAAGGTAGTGATGTGTGAGGCTGGGTCGTCCCCTTGTTTCCTGTCGAACTTCGGGATGTTGGAAGGAATCTTATGCGGTACTGGAGGCCAAAGAAGGTTGTGATTGATGGGATCGTTAGTCAGTTTATGGATATCGGGGATTTCCAAAGCTACCAAGAATGGCAATTGTGGATTTGCCCCCGAATCTAACCAAGGCAGTATGGGCTGACTATTTAGACCGTAGGGTCCACCCATCAATGTGTTACCAGGAGGATAAGTAGGACTTTGGTAAAAACTTCCTATAGGCGGAGGAGTAGGGACATACTGTTGCTGTCCATAGTGCATGTTGTATTGCGGGGCGAACTGTTAGTTGCCCCCAGTATAAAAGTGCCCTCCCATTTCAGATGGAGGTTGGGGTTGGTTAGTCCAAATGAATGCAATAGAGTTTCCCAGAGGCATTCTACTACTTGCATAGTTTGGCAATGACATAGACCCTACACCTATATTTGAACCACTTAAGGGAAGAGTATTAACAATAGGCTGTCCTATTTGTCCTAAGGATTGTAGAGGAAATGAAATGTTCCCTGCTACCTGCATGCTGGTGACACTGCCCCCTGGCATAGAGGCCAAGGGGTTTGAACTCAGCAGAGGGTTCCAACCGAAAGGGTTGCTAAAAGGTACCGAAGTAGTCAAACTCGTGGGAGGAGCTACCGTAGGTCCCGACGTGGTCACGGTAGGAGTAGATGCCGAAGGATTCGGCAAGCTACTTACAGTTGTGATGACCGTAGTGTTGGGAGTAGGTATATGTTGACTACTGGGGTTACCCAGTGATGGCATAGAAGTGACCACCGGCGGGGAGGATGGTGGCGAACCTGGGATGGTTGCCATTGGCATCGACCCCGTGGATGCCGGTGGTGAAATGGATGTTGGTGCGGCTGAAGACATATCTTGGCATGGTGGACTCTGAATTATCACAGGCCCCAACAGATCAGTGAGAAGAGGATTATAATGAGGTACAACCCCTTCAGTGAAAGGGTCCTCTGGAAATTCTGGATGATATGAGGCTATGTGACAATCAAGATTAGTCAGTGGAGACTGCTCTTCCGTAGAAGGCACGTGTTCACCAAGGTTCAGTTCTTCCTCAATAGTTAGAGGAGGTAGACCTTGCTGTCATCTAGACAGATGGCGTGGGTCGGGGGACGCCACAGTGACCTGCTTAATTTTAACAAATTTTAATAAATCGTGATGTATCATAAAGTCTCAGTGACAGTAACCACACACCTAGAAAAGAAAGAAAAAGGACTCTTTAAAATCAATCAGCAACCAACCAGAATAGGGTGCCCTGTCTGAGTACTATCTTTCGCTGGTGATGAAATCTAGTATCACAATAGTATACAGAGAGGGTTGGTCAAAAGTACAGTTACGGTCACTCTAGAGCTTCGCCCGAATCTCAGATGATAGGTGAAAGCACTCTCGTGAAGACGAGTACCCTCCTAAAGACCGAAGACAGAGTGGGTCTGTCTATTTCAGGTACCAGGACAGACCGTCCCAGTCACCTTGTGTAAGTCCCTAAAAATTATGGCCACTAAAGATACCTCAAATCACAGACATCATCAGGGGGGTCCACGGTCAAGGACAGTGTGCTATATGGGTAGAATACCTAGATCCCTGATCTAGTTTAGACATCCCCGAAGGGAACCCCAATATATAACACACCCACTAGATGTAATCGAAGGCGGGCTACCTTCTTGTGTACCCAAGTGTTGTCTCGTGCTGAGCTCCGGTAAAAGAATGGTCCCGATAATATGAGTGCAGTAGGATTTCACTCGTTAATGACTCTAGTTTGAAGTTTTGAGATCTTGGGTAGTTTTCTCACTGCTCCTAACCCAAGATCCTAGCCTGAACTACTGTTTGTGTGAGTTCAAAAAAAAAGATTCGATTGATTTTATTGTCGCTTTATTCTTAGTGTACTTGATTATTAGTCTTGCGGAGGGGGAGTGGACGTATGAAATGTGATGAGACTCTGACTCAAGAAACCATGCAAAACATGCTCTAGATATTAAATTCGATGAAGAGTGTTTCTACAGGGAGAGGTTTATTTTCAACATCCATGCACTAACATTCAAATAGCACAGTTCAAATTTTAAAGATTCAGACTTCTATCTACCTCTTTCAAACAGTCTATGAACTGAAATTTTCAGAATAAACTCAGCTAGATGTAGAAAAATAATAATAAAAGAAGAATTTCTCTTAAAAAGTAAATGCTTTGGACAGTGACTTTTCAAACAAGAGAAACAAATAGAAATGCCAGTTTAGCAGAAAAGCACAGGGATTTAGTCAGTGAAAGGTACTGATGGCCAAAAAACTCTGCAACTAAAACACCATCACAGCAGTGAACAACAAGGTTTTGGTTGAGTAACGCTCTGTTTGTGAGTAAAGACAACGACTAACACACTGTATTTAGTCAGAGACAACGTTATAACACACTAGAAAACCTACAGAGGTAGCGTTAGCCAGGGAAAAGTTCTTCAGGTTGTCAAACAGAAACAGGATTGAACTCTACGAGCATTTGATATGTCTACTAGGGATCAAAAATGGTCGGAAGAGTCTGTGAACAGATGAAAGAAGAGAGGAGGGAAGAAATAGTCCGGAAACTATGGGGAAACTCCCCAGTGGAGTCGCCAATTCTGCTATAGGGTAAACTGCTTGGGTTGTTTGTTTTCAAATATCCCTCTCTGGGCTTTCCGGTGCCCGAGGCAGACAGTAAGATTAGTTGTGTTGATCACAAATATGGCATGAGCATGTTCATATTAACTTAAAATAACTTGATGGAATGCGATAGAGAATTACCTCTTTGATGATCTCGGAGTCCCTTAGAGAGCTCTAGGTAGCGAAACAAGAGTCCTTCTTCACCGGCTCCAAATCTTAGTCTTGCAATCAGTCAAAGCACCCGTGTAATTTCTAACATAACATATATCCTATCAATCAAGTAAATATACAATGAAATACTAACTTCTACACATCTAAGCCATTCATATCATACTATGTAAATGTTCAAACAATAATGAAAATATTAAGCATTGAATGGAAAAAACGAACACAGTTCTATTCATTTTGAAAGAAGGAGGATTACAACCATCGGTTGTACCAAGCCCTCCTTAGTCTCCCAATCTCTTTTATCTCTCAAGTGAAGAAGTCCAAGTCAACAAGCTCTCTAGGAGCCTCTTTGACTCTTGGCCTTCACAATATAACACTATTCTCTATTCCACAAGTATGCAAAAAATCTTTAGCAATCCTTCGACCCCCAATTAAGAGCCTTCAACTCCTTCTTATAGGAGAGGGAGAAAGCCATTGTTTCCCTTCTCTTTACACTAGTTTGGAATGGAAAAAACTTAGATGTTTCTTTAATCTCTATGATTTTTCCTCCTTTGGAGTTCAGTCTTGTTATAGCAATGACCAATAATGAACTGGTGCTCTGCAGTTTCTTTTGTGAACTGACTCTCTTGTGAGGGAAAGCCGGAGATTCAAATCATTCTCCGCAGGATTTTCCCAATTCAAACTTAAAACACGGGTAACGCTTCCCTCCAGTGTAAACAGAGTGTTTCCCTAGTCACTTACGTGGCCCATTCACTGATTAGCTGCGTTATAACGCTCTTGTGTTGTTATAGATAGGCGTTGCCCTGGCAGAAATAGGTTTAATTTAGGTCTTTGTACTCCTTCCATATTTGTCTTCCCCTTTGAGCTGATGAGGAGGTATTTTGACCTGTAACAAAAACATATGGGAGTTGGAGCTTCCTTGCAAGTTGTAGCTTGCAGAATTGAGGTAAGAGCCTCCTATAGGTTGGAGCCTACAGAAAATCAGTGGTGAGAGGGAGCTGGAGCTTGCCTTTGCATCACAACAATAATAATATGTGGTTTTCTCCCTTATGGGTTTCCACTTATATCTGGTTTCTATGTGCATGATGTTTATGTGTTGATATGGTGTATCTAATCTGCTTAATAATTGCTTCTCACATATTAAGTTGATCATGAAATGAAGGTGTGAATAAGTTTAAAGAAAAGTTTTAAAAATCCATGAATGTGTTAAACTGATTCCGCCCCCCCCCCCCCCCCCCACCCTCTCAGTTTAACTAAGGGTTCAACAATTTAGACCCTAATTCTCCTACAATAGTTGACAATCCAGAGAAGATTTTGTGGCAGACTTCTAAGTCTGGAAAATCAGCTGCTGATAGGAACATCCCAAGAACAAAATCTGTCTCTGAAAACCTTGCTGTCTTGGAGGATTTACACTTTGACTTACATCATACAAAGAGCATCTTTAGAACCGGATATCAAGGTGATTTAAACCAAGCTGATTTTGAAATTTCAGATTTACAACAGAGCTTTAGTAGAGAAGCCTCACCTTGTACTCCTCCTGATTCCCAGCTTCTTCACCACTTTAGCCTTTTCTATAACAAATCTGCTCAAAACTAGTTTGCTAGCCCAAGTGTTTCTTCCACTCCAATCCATACTACCACTGTTCAAAACACTCCATTTCAGTCCACTTTCCCTCTTGTAAATCCACCCCTTGCAAATCTACCTTTCCTTCCAGCCATGGCAACATGGTATGCCCCATTAGTTTTACCACAACCTATGATTCCCTTACCAAATTATTAACAATCCAAAATTTCTCACTTCACTGGAAATGAACCTACTATTACCCAAAAACATTTAGATAAGATCAATGATGCCTTTGATTACATGGAGATAGAAGAAGAGACCATTAAGATGAGAATCTTTGCCCAAAGTTTAGGAGGAGAAGTAAAAAAATGGTTTAAAATCTTAACTCCTAACAGCATCAATGATCTCCCTTCTTTGCATCAAACATTCATAAACAAATGGGAAATAAAAAAGAACCCTCTCCAAATATTGGTAGAGTATAGTAATCTTAAAAGAAATCAAGGGGAGAGTGTTCATGACTACTCCACTCGGTTTAACAGTGTTTACAATGCTCTTCCACCTCACATGAAACCTCCCCAAGGCATGGCCTTAGTAAGATATCCTGAGGGTTTCGATGCTGATATGGCCTATCAACTAAGGGAGAGAGATTATTTAACTCTAGAAGACATGCAAAAGGGATCTGTGAGTGTAGAAGCAAACTTAATTGAGAAAAGAGCTAGGTTAAGATCAGAGAAGAGGGTAACTTATAAATATGATACTGCACCCTCAACCTCATCCTCTGATACCAAAATTGACAACCTAGTGAAGGTAATGGAGAAAATGCTTGAAAAGATAAACTTGAATGATAGAGTGCCACCAAGAGAACACCAAAACAACCTCTAAAATATAAATCGAAATCAGAACTTTAGAAGAGAAAACAATCAAGATAGAAAAAGAGATAATGACCAAAAAATTAGACCTTACTTCCAACAAAACTATGTAGATCAAGAGGAAGAAAGGGAGATTGAAGGGTTGGGAGAAAATCATGTAAAATTGATTGGATATGACAGTGGGGATGACATTTACCTCAATAAAGAAGAACAAGGTTTCTTCTCCTCAGAACAAAATGAATATACATATGAGGATTCTGATGATTATAGACTGGGGTTTGAAAATGCAATCATGGAGGTGCAAAAAAAATATGATCTTAGGAGCAAAGGCAACATAGATAATTCAAAAGATAAAAACACTAGTACTGTTGTTAAGAAAAATGTAGAAAATCAACCTAAGAAGACAACAGAGAAACCCAACATTTTGGCTAAGAAAATAGATTTAAACAAATAAAAGAGTAGCTAGCCAAATGTTGAGAAAAGCATCCCTAGCACTTCAGCTAGTGGACCTAACAAAATTGTCCCAAATAGCAGTCCAAACAAAGTTTAGCAAATCAGAATTGCTGAAAGGAATTCAATTGAAAAAACAGATGTAAATATGACAAAATCCATAGTTCCTTTCAGCCTTGAAGGAGATATTGCAAAGATAAAAATTACCATACCTCTAGCTGAACTAGTAACCCAAGAAGTGTACAAAAACCAAGTTTTGAAAGCTTTGAACTTAGGAAGTGACACTGATACATTGAACTTGACAGATGAAAAACCTGAATTGTTGTTTGGTCCAGAAGTTGAAGGAAAATACCAAGAAGGAGCTATCACTCCCTTCTATGTCAGTTTGAATATACATGATAGGATATTACACAATGCCATGTTAGACTCTGGAGCTTCACATAATCTTATGCTCAAAGTGGTAATGGAAAGCTTAGGCTTAGAAATTACTAAACAATACAAAGATTTGTATTCCTTTCATTCAAGCAGAATCAAATGCTTGGGTTTAATCAAAGATTTAAGTGTTAAATTATCTCAAATCCCTGCTAAGAGTCTAGTAATGGACATAGTAGTGTCTGACATTCCCCCAAATTATGGCATGCTTTTATCAAGATCATGGGGAGCCAAACTTCAGGGGAGCCTTCAAATGGACATGTCTTATGCCACCATCCTAGTTTTTAACCAAAACAGAAGATTATACAGGGAATCCCACATGAAATACATGGTGAGAAACATAGATAAACCAAAAAACTCTCCAATCTATTCCATTCAATCAAGTTTAGATTCCTTTATCTTGTACAATGAAGACCCAATCACTCAACAAGAAAAGGAAAATCCAAGAGGAAATCAGTTTACCAGAACAGTCAAAACTTCCCTCAAATCAAATACAAAACATTTGCAATCAACAACAACAAGAAAATGAAAATGAGATAGAAATCCTTTGGACAATAAACTTTGATGGGTTTTGTAATAAAACAAGTGCAAGGGTAGGTGTATGGATTCAAAATATTAATCAGGGATATTCATATAAATTAGATTTTTCATGCACCAACAATATTGCTGAATATGAAGCACTGCTGCTTGGCTTGCAGTTGCTTAAACAATTAGAAGCCCAGAAAATATCAATCCTAGGAGATTCTGAACTTATCATAAGGAAAATCAAAGGAGAATAGTCAGCGAAAAACCTAAGACTTAGAGAATATCGAAATGCTGCCCTTGATTTATTAAATACCTTTCAAAAATATGAACTCATTTTCATTCCAAGAGCACAAAATCATCTAGAAAATGAACTTGCCTTCAATTCCAGCAATTTCCAAATACCTCAGATAAATGAACATCTTAACATAAAGGTCAAAAAAAGGCCTGCAATGCCTGATAATGAGGACCACTAGCAAGTGTTTGACACTGACAAACATATAGATGATTTCGTAAAATCAGAAAATGATTTTTCCATACCAGCATTAGAAACCAACCAAGAAGAAAACTGTTTGGATAATAAACAAATCCCAGAAATAGAAATGACATATTCTTCTAATATAAATCACTGTGAGAATCTTTTTGAAGCAAAATCGATTGACAACGCAGACCAGAAAGACTTGGAAGTTTTACAATGCAAGAATGATACAATTCCAAGAAGTCTCACACCTTTAGAACACATTTTTGACTTTAATGATGTAGCCAAATAACCAAGAATGGAGCCTGTGGAAACAGATGTAGAAGAACATAGCATAGGTAGCCTAGCAGAACCCATGATGATCAAACTGTCCAACACTCTCCTAGCTCATATAAAATTGCAATACATAGAGCTGTTCAAATAATTTAGAGATGTGTTTGCTTGGGGATACAAAGATCTGAAATCTTATGACACTAGCATCATCCAACACAAGATTCCTTTTAAGGAAAATTAGAAACCTTTCAAACAAAAACTAAGAAGGATAAACCCTGTTTTATTGCCTCTAGTTAAAAAAGAAATTGAAAAGATGTATGATGCTAGGATTATAGTACCCATTAGATATTCATAGTGGGTGTCAAACTTATTTTCTTTTAGAAAGAAGACAGGGGAAATTAGGCTCTACATTGACTTTAGAAATCTAAATAGAGCCTCCCTAAAAGAAAACTACACCTTACCTAAGATGGACCATATACTTCAAAGGGTAGTTGGGTCAAAAAGAATATCACTGTTGGATGGGTTCTTAGGTTACAACCAGGTGTTAGTGCTCCCAAGTGATCAACACAAAACTGATTTTACCACACCTTGGGGCACCTTTATGTATGTCAAAATGCCATTTGGTTTGATGAATGTAGGGGCCACCTTCCAAAGGGCCATGGACATAGCCTTCTCAGAAGATATTGGCTATTTTATAATCATTTACCTTGATGACATAATTGTTTTCTCAAAGACGGATGAAGAACATTTGATCCACTCAAGAAAAGTTTTTGAGAAATGTAGGAGATTTGGCTTATCTTTGAATCCCAAGAAGACACTCTTTGGTCTCCAAGAAGGTAAACTTCTTGGTCACATAATTTCAGAAGAGGGAATCAAAGTGGACCCTAAAAGGATTGATGGCATATTGAAAATTAGCCATCCAATAAGCCTCAAAGAATTACAATATTTCATTGGAAAGATTAATTTTTTGAGGAGATTTATCCCCAACATTGTTGAGCTATTAAGAAACATTACAAACATGCTTAAGAAAGAGGTAGGTGTGAAATGGACTACACAAGCTAAACAATCATTTGAATTGGTTAATCAAGCTCTCACTCAAACACCAGTCTTGATTAGTCCAGATTTCACCAAAGACTTTTATATCTTTTCTTTTGCATCTGAACATACAATAGCTACAGTATTACTCCAAAAGAATGATTTGGGGCAGGAACAACCAATATCATTTTTAGTAGGGCCTTAAGAGATGCTCCTCTCAAATATAACATCATGGAGAAGCAAGCCTTAGCATTAGTGAAAGAATTAAAAGACTTTAGAGTCTACATTTTACACTCTCACATAATTGCTTTTGTTCCACATACTATTTTCAAGGATATTCTAAGTCAAGAACCTAATGGTAAAAAGGAAGAATAGATTTCTACTATTCTTGAATATGACTTAGAAATCAGGCCCACCAAACTGATTAAAGGGCAAGGATTAGAAAAACTCATGGCTGAGTCAAACTTCCAAGCACTAGATATGAATATGGTGGATGTGTTGGAAGAAATAGAAGAATTCACTGCTCCTTACATTGAAGAAACATTTCTGAATTATCCTTGGTATGCTGACATCATTTATGTGCTTTTATATCTAAATGCCCCTCCTTATTTATCTAAAACTAAAGCTAGAATTTTGAAATGGAAGGCTTCTAATTATTGCATTTTAGATGGGGTATTTTATTGGAAAAATGTTGTTGGAATTTTTCTTAAATGTTTACTTGAGAATGATGCAGGAAGAATCATGCATGAGCTGCATGAAGGAGAATGTGGAGGACACCTCTACTGGAAGACCATAGCAAACAAAATCCTCAAATCTGGTCACTATTGGCCCACCCTTTTCCCAGACACTCAAAAGTTAGTCATGTCTTTCCATAAGTGTCAAATTTTTTATGGCAAAAGAAAACTCCTTCCCTTACCCTTACATCCCATCAGTGTTGAGGCACCCTTTCAACAATGGGGTTTGGAATTCATTGGGGAAATTCACCCATCTTCATCAGCTCAGCATAATTGGATCCTCACTGCCACTGACTACTTTACCAAGTGGATAGAAGATATACCATCTAGAAATGCTACTGACTCTGTCATTATCAAGTTCCTTGAAACAAACATCCTATCCAAATTTGGTTTTCCTAGAAAAATCATAACAGATAATGCTGCTGCCTTCAAGTCTAAAATAATGGTTGATTTCTGTCACAAATATCACATCACCTTGGGCCATTCTATTGCTTATTATCCTCAAGGGAATGGATTAGTTGAATCCTCCAATAAAAGCCTCATCAATATCATCAAAAAGCTGTTGGAGCAGAATCAGAAATCATGACACAGTAAGTTGGTTCATGCCTTATGGGCTGATAGATTAACTACAAAAAATTCAATAAATATGTCCCCCTATCAGTTGGTTTATGGCATGGATGTAGTCTTCCCAACATCATTAGGAGTTACAGTTATGAAACTCCTTCAAGAAGTGCAAACTGAGGAAAATGATATGCAGAGAAGAATCAACCAAACAATTCATTTATAGCAGTCCAGAGAAGAAGTATATGAAAGAACAAAGTTAGTCCAAGAAAATATCAAGAAGCTATTTGATAAAAGGACTAAGGCAAACAATTTCCAAGTTGGAAATGTAGTTCTTAAATGGGATTCAAGAAGGGAAGAAAAGGGAAAACATGGCAAGTTTGACAACCTGTGGAAAGGACCCTATATTATTCATGCTGAGAGGGGTCACAATGCTTTCTTCCTGAAAGAATTAAATGGAGAAGATCTGTATGGAGGTCCTGTCAATGGCAGGATGCTCAAGCATTACTTCTGTCAAGAATCATGAGTTTCAAAGCTTTTTTTCTTTCTATTGTAAATATCATTGTTTGAACATTGCATTCAAAGTTAGAAAAATAAAAATACAAAAACAATAGAAAAGAAAAGAGGGCAGATAAAAACAAGAAAGGTACAGCCCCATACCAAAAAAGAGAGACAAAATATGAAAGTGTGCAAGCTCAAATTCCACTCCTAAAAACACACTTCTAGTTAGTCATACAACTTAAGCATGAATAATTAGCTTTTATATTTACTATTGATAGGTTAGTGAATTAGATCAGCCAAACAGTACAATCTTGGCTTATCAGTAAGGTAGATTAGGATAGAAAAAAAAAGGTTCCAACAAGCTCAAATCTTGAACTAGGAGATTGATGAAGAACTGGTTCTAATAGGCTCAAAACTTGAACCAGAAAGAGAGAAAAGATAGCTCAAACAAAATCAAAACTAGAGCTGAAGAATAATGAAGGATGTTTTAGTTTTCAGATCTTAAGCCTTCACCATTTTGCTTTAATTTTCTACAAATAAAAATCTATGTGCAACTTGTTTTTATGCCATACATCTGCAGCAAGTCAAACTGCTTAATCTTGGCTTGGCTATTTTTTAATTTTTGTCTTAGAATTTAAAGAATAAAAGTCTGTCAAATAGTCTAATCCTGACACATAGTAGTTAGGTAGAGAAATTTATGAACTCAATTGTTTAAACTGAGTTCATGGAGAAATAAGAGTAGAAATAGATTAGTTTCTTGTTTTTCAAAAGAATAAAATGTTGATGAAGAGAGTTTGCTAGTACAAATGCACTCTGAAAGAAGAAAATTTTTTAGGACCATTAGGAATGGGTAGGTAGAGATGTTGTTTTGATAGAATTCCATTGTTTCATATTGCTTCAGATATCATCAAATCAAAAGAAGATTAGCAAAAGAAAAGAAAGTTGTAGCCCAATGGATAAGTCACTGGTTTGCTGAAAAGCCAAAGATCAATAGCTGAAGATTCTTGACATCTTCAAGAAGATGCCATCCCCATGTGGAGCCACTGTTAGCCACCTATAAAATTTTCCATATCAAATGGTGGCTAAATCTCTTTTAGCCTTTAAGAAATAGTTCATGTTCAAATTATTAGTTCTTAAAGTCTTATGAAGATCTTTACCCTTTGAGTTAATCTTCACTGCTGTTTCCCTCTTTATCCTAAAGTACCTGCTGTTTACCAAAGAAAACTGCTCAAAAACTCCATTTTTTCCCTCATTTTACTTCTCCATTCCAATCCCACAAACTCTCCATTTTCATCCTTGCTTCCCTCACAAAATCCCTCAATAAACACTTTCATTTAACCTTCAAAACATCCTAATCCTCTTTAAAACCTTATATTCCACCTTATTTGGTTTAAAAAAAAACCCTTTTCTCCCTTATCGGAACCCTCAAAACCCTCAAAAAACCCTTCAAAAATCCTAAAAAACCTTCATTTTTCTATAAGGCCTTAAGCCCCTTTCAGCCTTAAGCCCCAGCCCCTTTTTCCACATATAACCCACGCTGTAACCAAGCGCGAAGCGCTCATCGCATTGCAAGTATTCATCGCAAAACACATTTTACTTGTTTTTCATGGTTATTTTCCTCCCGCTGATGCGATCTCGTGATCAATTCTCCACCGTTGATCTGATCTGCTACGCCAGATCTAATGGCCCATATTGCTCCCCGTTCCAAAACCTGCCATTCCTTATTTTTCTTCATCGTTAAATCTCCCCCATCGATCTAGTTTTTAGATCAATGGCTCTCGCTCCATCACAAATCGACAATTGCATTTTTACCTTTTGTCCTTTCCTTTCCCTCCTCCGATGCCGATCCCCCGATTTAATCTCAGCCGTCAAATCCAAAAGAATTGATCTCTAAGATTCAATCACACTCTGCCCATAGCCCTCCGACATCACACTCGTCCATTAAATCTCCACCGTTGATCTCTCATACTGATCCGACGGTTGGGGCTTAATCACACATCGCAAATTCTAACACCCCGGTGCTTTCGCCTCTTTCCTTTTCTCTGATGCGATGAAATCCTAGCCGTTCATTCCACCAGATCCGACGGTTCACACTTCATCGCATCGTGCTCATCCATCACATGATCCTCCACCATCCTGACCTCCGATTAAATCTCCACTGTCGATCTCCCTTAGATCGGATGGTCTACGTTCAATCGCATCATCACCTTTCTCCCCTCCCCCTCGCACCATTTCACGTCCTGCTCGATTATGCGATGCAATCTCTGCCGTTGATCTTCTCAAATCCAATGGCCCATAGTAATTTTTATTTTCAAACCCCACCCTTCTCTTTCTCCCCCATCGACAGATCTCGGCCATTGATCGCTATGATCCGACGGCTCCTATTGATCCTTCCTTTCGCCCTTTTATAAAAAGGTGGGCCCTCCCTTCTCCTCATTTTTCGCCAAATTCCTTCAAAACCTTACCTTCTATATTTTTGTTTCCTGACAAAAATAGTTTTAAATGAATCCTGACCATCGATCTACAAAGATCAAGGGCCATTTGGCCCCATCCTTCCGCCCATTCCCTTTCCCTTCATTTCTTCATATCCGCTTCTTCTCTTAATCGTAACCCTCTATCAAAGAAATATGATGATCAGGACTTAACCCTATAGCCTATTACACCCATCCACTGTGTGCCAATTTTTCTAACGTCACCATGGACCCCGCATACCCTTTACCCCACAGCTCTTCATCTATCGCGTTCAACCTGCACCGTTGGATCTGGAACCTCCAATCCAACAGACCAGAATCCATATCGCGTAATTTTTGGTCCCTTTCCACAATGCGCTACTTCTGCATGAGAAAAGTGGTTTTAGAAATCCACGTGTCGAACGCTAACCTATACCGCATTCCAAAAGCTAATACCGCTTACCCCCCAAACACAATGCGAAAACCGCTGCCGGTTTTCTGCTATACCGCTCCCTCCGCCAACATTGCTTTTTCATATTTTAATCCTGGTTGTCGATCTCTGAGATCAGACAATCCTATTTTAATCTCGCCCCCATTTAATTTTCACCCAAACTTCTCCCAAATGACTTGATTGAGCAATCTTCACCGTTTATTATCCTAATCCAATGTAATATTCCCAATTAGCGATAGCTAATTGGAAATATTAATTTTGATCAATTTTTCCTTCTATAGTTAGAAATATAAATAAAGTGAGTGAGAGGGGGACATAAAAAACTAAAATAAAGTGCACTCCCTAGTAGACTCAACATTGTGACTTAAGTGGGCCAAGGGGGGCCAAGAGACCACGTAGAGGGAGACTCACTTAGACCACGTGGGCCATGACAGCGCAGTTTAGTTGGCAACGTGGGCCAAAGGGAGGCTACGTTGGAGATGGTGGGGCCTAGGGTTGACAGAGGCCCATTGTTATAAAAATGAGGAGTAGTGCATCCATAGACTGTGTAGTCTTGAGAGGGAGGACACAGTCCATATCTAGGGAGCTCCAGTGTGGCATTCTTCCAGAGGATTTTCATCGGGAGATTGAGAAAGGCGCAAACCCTTGAATATTGGAGACTTTTGGTTGAGTAGGAGGTCACATTTTGGAGTATTCCATTCAGTCTCAGCACAAAGCCTTGGAGGATAGCGTAGATCCCCAAGGGGGGTATTTTTGGGGGTCGGCCATTCCAAAAATGCTCTCTGGGATTTTCTAGGTATTGTGAGTAGAGGTGGATTCCAGAGTTTCAGCTCATTCCGAGTAGGGGAGCAGCCCAAACTACTCATTTGGTTCCAGTAGTAGTAGCTACACGACAGTTTTCTAGCAGCTTGGACGTAGATAAGAGAGCATCCATTCCATCGATATTCTGAGAGTATTCCTACACTTGCCTGGTGTGTAGTGTCCCTTATTAGTGATATAGCTTTGATGACACTTAGAGATGGTGATTTTGATATAATATTATGTATGAAAGACTTATGTACATGCTTATATGCTATGAGCTGGTTTGGGTCACTTGGTTGTTGTGTGCTTATGATAATATCTATGGTTGCGTGCACAAGGATTGATTTTGGTTAAGAGAATATTAGCGATGTTTTCTCTTTTTGTATCCTATTTTGGACATAGGTGTATGACGTGAATGGTGATTTAGAATTGAGACACAGATCCATGGACGATCATGGTTATGTGGAACATATGGTTAATTATGATTTATGGATGATACATGATTTGTATGATTATATGTGCATAATCTCATACTAAGCATGATGTGGCAGGGGACTTGGTCATTGCCAAAAGGGATGCTCAAGTTATAAATGACTGTGGAAATCATTTCTCCAAAACCAAAATGACTGTGGAAGTCATGTTTGGTAAAATTTGAATAAGTTAATTATGAAATTCAATTGATTGATTTGATCATTGAGATTGTGATGTGTGCAGGTCTTGGAAGAAGACCTTACCAACGAACCATCAGATGGGTATAAGCTCACAATCAGTACCTTAAGGTGAAACGCGGAGTTTCAAAGCAGAATAGATGAGAATCCATGGAAATTAGGGCATGGAGTCCTAAATCCATGAAATATAAAGACGCGGAGTCTTGGATATATGATAAAAGGATTAGGACGCAGAGTCCTAAATCCATGAAATATAAAGATGTGGAGTCTTGAATCTATAATGAAATGTTTGGGGCGCGGAGTCTTGAATATTTAATAATAATAAAAAAAAAAGATCAAGGTGTGGAATCTTGGATCTTTAGAGTAGATCAGGGCGCGGAGTCCTCAATCTACTAAGGCACAAAGATGCATACAATAGGGGTGCGGAATCCCTATTATCCGGAAGAAAAATACCACTCATGGGCAACTCGTAGATGAACTTCCTTAATAATCTAATTCCTACCAATTTTGGAGTGAATTTCTAAAAATAGAAAGTCATGTCTACCATTTCAAGTATGACTTTCCAAAAATAGTAAATCACCTCCAATCAATGGGTAAACAAGTATACTTGAAGGAAAATCACTTAAATTATGATTAATCAATTGTAATAGTTCAATCTCAACTTAATCCTCAATATTATTAATATTATTATTATCTTTTATGAGACTATGATATTATTATTAAAAGGGAATTATATCTCCTCAATCACTTCACACCTCTCTCCTTCATGACTCTCATGGCTCTATGTAACTCTCTCTATTTTAAATATTACATTACACTCTCTTTTATGCACTCATCAAGGAATGGCATATTCTTCTTACACTCATTAAATATATGTCATAAAATATTCTTACACTCATTAAATATGTGTCATAAAATATTCCTCTTACACTCACTTTAATGCATATGTTACACTCTCCTTAAATAAGGCATGCATACCTCTCCTTAATGGCATAAGTTACACTCCTCTAAATGGAATACAATGCATGCATATTACTCCTCCTTTATGACAAGAATTGGTTTCTCCTCCTATATATATGAGTCTCTGTTGACACCTAATCCTATGGATGGGTGTGCACATTTATTTTTGTATATTATTTGTTATTAGGAAATAAGGAAGGCCAAGAGTCATTGGGAGCTGAATCCCAATAGCCTCACCTCCCATCTATATAAGCATGTACATTCTTCAACTAATACACAATTCCAGTTTTGAGGAGTTACCTCCTGGTTTGACATGGTATCAGAGCCAGCCCCACATTTGGCATTTCTGCCCTGTGGTGTAACTCCCTATGCTTTGCTCAGTCAATTTTATTAATTGTTTTCTGCTTCTCCTAACTGCTAGACTGTTATTCTGCATTTTTTTTCCCTAGATAGCACTGACATTTGCAGCTCCAGCTCCTGCAGACTGCAGGCTCTGTCAATCTGCAAATTGCAGCTCTGCCATTCTAGCAGTCCTGCAACTCTGTCTTCCTGCAGATTCAAGTTCAAATTTTTTATGTAACGCCCTTCTGGGCTCCCTCATTCATCCCTATGCTCCTCCATCGACTCACTCACTTCATTCACTCTCCTCCCTCTCCATTAATCCCTGCGCCCTCATACACTTCCCTTCCCCTGCCTGCATTCTCCATCTCCATCGCCCTACGCCCTCTCCCTCAACTCTGCGCCCTCACTGCTTATATATATATCACTAAACACTCTCACCATACATACCATACACCCATTCAGTCGACCGCATATACACCAGCATTCAATACGTTCTGCGACCTGCGCCCTTTACACACAATTTATACAGCGTTCTGCTGTCTGCATGTTTTTAATATCAACACTGTCTGCAGATTTGAACGCTGCCCAGCATATTGATTTGAACGCTGCCCAGCATACTCTGTCTGTCCACGCAGCTCAGTCACTCTGTCATTACACCGTGGCGGTAATACACTTCGGCATTTTATCACAATATTACACCATCATACATTTAAACGCTGGTTACAATGTGTGTCTGGTTTATATATTCGTTGTTATATTGTGAAACACACATATAAAACGTTGTCCACTTTTTGTTAGCACGTTGCATATTAATACGTTGTCCACTGTTCCTTTATACAATGCGCTGTTCCATTACAATACCGCCTGTCTGTTCATATTAACGCTGTCCAGATTACAATATTCACATTCAAACGCTGTCTCCTTTCATTACATAGTTTATGCGTTGTATATCGTTTCATTACAATGCCCTCCAATCATATGGTATACGCGTTATATTATAAAACACCATTGTGTTATATTTAAACGCCCCTCTACTCTTTATATATATATGTTCTATTTATATATGTGGTCCGCCCTTCCCATAGTTTTCCCTATCGACTTCTCCTCCCCCTTTTCATACCCCTCCCCCCCCTCTTTTTAATACCATTTCCCATTACTTTTATAATCTCCATATCCCTCCTTTTTCATATACATTTTTCCCCAAACAAAAAAAAAATACATTTTTTTTATGCAGAATCGGTCTATAGCATAGAGTGTTTTTTAAAAATTCAGTCTTCAGCAAAAGTTTTCTGAGCAGATTTAGTTTCCTGAAAGAGTTTTTAAACTCAGAATTTTTTTTCCAGCAAGAGTTTTTGACCCTTTATTTGAAATATTTCAAGAGTTCGAAGTTTTTATAGCAAAATTTGTTTCCTCTTCAGAAGATTTTTTCCAGCAGTCTAATGCATTCTCTCATCTCAATTGTTGGGATAGTTCTCTCCGGCAAAGAGAACTATCTTGAATGGTCGCGGAAGATTAAACACACACTCATTTTTAATGAGCTGTGGAAAGGAATCTGTGAAGGACAAGAAGAAAATCCACCAGAGAAGCCCACTTCAGACAAAGAGCTTGCCATTTGGGAAAACAAGAACTGCAAGGCTTATGCCTTGATTGCAGCCTCAGTGAGTGAAGAGGTGAGTCGCCATATCTCATCATTCTCAAATGCCTATGAAGCCTTGAAGAAACTAAAAGAACTCTATGACTCACATTCATAATTAGAAAATGTTCAATTGATGGTTAAGCTGTTCAGTCTTGAAATGAAGAATGATGATCCCCTTGCTTTAGCTTCAGAAGTAAGATCTATAATGCATGACATTGAAAACACTGGTGTAAAAATGGACATAACTCTCATAGAATATGTTAAGGCATTATATCCGACTTACTCACATTATCTTGAGTCTTTGCAAGCAAGTGGAAACCTTGAGCATATCACCTTTGATAAACTTGAGAAAAAGTTTGCAGAAAGAGAGAAATCTTTTGGGAAGATGACAGTCCCTTCATCTTCCGAAGAGGCTGCATACTTGGCACATAGAGAAAAGAGTCATACTCCAGATTCATCCAGAGGAAGAGGTGGCAGAAGAGGAAGAGGAAGAAGGAACTTCACAGAAAGGGGGGCAGACAAGCTGACAAATCCAATTTTCATTGCACACGGTGCAATAGAGATGGACATGATGCATCCAAATGCAGAACACCATGGAACAAAATTGAGCAGCACAGAAATCAAGACAAAGGTAAAACCAATGACAAAGACAAAGGTAAAGCACCTGAATCCGCTCACTATGTTCTAGCACATTGTAACAATGGAGTAACTGAAGACCTCTTTGATGTTTCATTTACTTCATGGAGAGATGATTGGTTGCTAGATTCAGGAGCAACATGTCACATGACATTTAGAAAAGATTTTTTTGAAGATTTCACTCACAAATTTGATGGAGCAGTATATTTCGCAAATAAATCCAAACTCAAGCCATCAGGGCTTGGCACAGTCAGGCTTAAACTGCCTGGTCTTCCTGATCATATCCTACATGAGGTTCTATATCTTCTGGAGCAAGAAGAGAAACTTTGTTGTCCCCCATCAAACTCAGCAATAGTGATAATTGGCTGACTTTGTTTGATGGCAAGGCAGAGGTCAGAAAAGCATCAGATCACTCACTTGTCATGGAGGGAATAGAAGAAGGGAGACTCTTGAAGCTGAAAGGTTCATCTGCTTATGCTCAAAACTTTGCATTCAGTTCACATCATGATGAAGGTACATTTCCATCAAGTCTTTTATGGCATGCTAGATTTGGACACTTAAATTATGACAACCTTCGTTTGTTGAAGAAAAATGGTGTTGATGGACTGCCTACAATTCCTAGAAAACCTAAGGAATGTGATGCATGTATTCTAGGAAAGCATAGCAAACAACCATTTCATGATTCACACTCAAGAGCACATAGGAAAATTGAACTTGTTCATTCAGATTTATGTGGCCCTATGCCTATTGCTTCTGCAAATGGAAACAAATACATGATGACATTTATTGATGACTACACCAGGATGTGTTGGATTTACTTACTGAAGAATAAGTCCGATGCTTTTCAAACTTTCAAGAATTTTCATGTATGGATTGAAAATGATGCACAAACACATATTGGCTCTCTACGCACTGATAATGGAAAAGAATACACCTCAAATGAATTTGAAAATTATCTTCATCAACATGGAATCAAACATCAAACAACAGTGCCATATAATCCACAACAGAATGGTGTAGCTGAAAGAATGAACAGAACCATCTTAAATATGGTCCGCTCCATGTTATTTTTCAAGAATGTAAAATTGATGTTTTGGGCTGATGCAGTTCTATGTGCTGTTTACATAAAGAATAGGTGTCCTTCAAGTTCAATTAGAAACCAAACTCCTTTTGAAATGTGGCATGGCCACATTCCTTCGGTAAAGCATTTCAGGGTCTTTGGGTCCACCTGTTATGCCTTGATACCCAAGGGCCAAAGGAACAAACTTGGTGCTAGAAGCAGAAAATGTATCTTCTTGGGGTACTCCAATACCTCCAAAGGATATCGTCTCTATGATGAAACAAATAAGAAGTTTGTGATAGCAAGAGATGTCATATTTCTTGAATCCTCCAAGAGTGACAAGGTTGTTGAGCGGCAACTTGATCGCCTGGACAGATTCACACATGCAAAGTCTTTCCAATAATTTGATAATGTGATTCCACACCTTGAAGGGGGGATTCCGATATTGAATCAAACTGTGGAATCATTTCCTGAACCACACTCTCCCCCACATGAAGAAACAACCACGGATGACACATTGGATGATGTGATTGACAGAATTGGGAGATTGAATTTTGAATCAATCCCAACTCAGTCAAGTGACCAGCCTGGGCCATCTCAGAAAGGTCACCCCAAATGGCTGACAAAGACACTGGAGGATGTTCATCCTGATGAGGTTGGAAAAACAGGAACAAGAAGTTCCACTCAAGAAATCAAAGGTGATGTAGATAATTCTGATTCTCCTGTTGATATGGATATTGCTTATAACTGTGAATTGAGTTTGTCTACAGATCATGAACCAACTTCCTTCAAAGAAGCCGTTTCTCATGATGAATGGAAAGAAGCGATGCAGAAGGAGTATGATGCCTTGATAAAGAATGGCACTTGGAAGCTGGTTGATCCGCCTTTGGGAACGAAACCAATTGGTTGTAAGTGGGTCTACAAGAACAAGTACAAAGCAGACGGCTCACTTGACAAGCACAAGGCCAGGCTTGTGGCAAAAGGATTCGCACAGAAGGAAGGAATTGATTATGAAGAAACGTTTGCTCCCACAGCAAAATGGACCACCATCCGGACTCTCTTTGCCTTAGCAGCTCAGAGTGGATGGAAAGTCCATCAGATGGATGTAAAAACAACCTTCTTGAATGGATATCTAAAGGAGAAAGTTTATATGTCCCAGCCAGAAGGATTTGTGATAAAGGGTCAAGAACACAAAGTTTGCAAACTTGTGAAATCCTTGTATGGCCTCAAGCAAGCACCACGAGCCTGGTATGAGAAATTGACCGAGCATCTTCTGAAACTTGATTTCAAACATTTTGATCTTGATGATGCAACTTTGTTTGTTAAGAAAGTTGGAAAACAGTTGTATATCTTGTGGTATATGTAGATGATCTTTTGATAACAGGAAACAATGAGAGCTATATTGCATCCATGAAGAAAGAGTTGAAGAAAGGTTTTGAAATGACCGATTTGGGTCATGTTCATTACTATTTGGGTATTGAAGTAATTCAACATCCTAAATTCATATTTCTTTCTCAAAAGAAGTACATTGGAGATCTCTTGAACAAATTTGGCATGGATGATTGTAAACCCTTAGGCACTCCAATGGAACAAAACTTGAAGCTCACATCTGTTGGAGGGGAAGGAATTTGAGGATGCAACTAAGTATAGACAGCTTGTAGGAAGTCTTATCTATCTGACCACCACCAGACCTGACATCTCATTTGCTGTTGGAATACTCTCAAGGTTCATGCAAAAACCTTGTGAAGGACATTGGTCTGCTGCAAAAAGAGTACTAAGGTACTTGAAGGGGACTCAAGACTTTGGACTCAAATATACACAGGTAGGCGACTTCAGCTTGATCGGATACTCTGATTCAGACTTTGATGGCGACAAAGAAATAGGGGTGTCTACTATAGGTTACACCATGAGTCTTGGATCAGGAGCTGTCTCATGGAGACTATGCAAACAAATACCTTAAAGCTATATTCTACTTACCCAGGCAATATGTATAAAGAAATTGCCACCAAGGAATGTATTCTTAAAAATCCTGGAATATTTGCAGATGAAACAAATGTATTCCACTCCACTCATGATCGACAACACTTCTGCAATAAAGTTGGCCAAGAACCCAAAGTTCCATGATCTAACAAAGCACATCAATACAAAGTACCATCTAATTCGACATCATGTTCAGGCCAAAACCATCCATCTACATCATTGTTCCACAAATGAGCAAACTGCTGACATCTTCACCAAAGCACTTGGAAGAGAAAAGTTTGAAAAGTTCAGATCGATGCTTGGATTCACCAACATCCCTTCGGATTAAAGGGGGGAATGTTGACACCTAATCCTATGGATGGGTGTGCACATTTATTTTTGTATATTATTTGTTATTAGGAAATAAGGAAGGCCAAGAGTCATTGGGAGCTGAATCCCAATAGCCTCACCTCCCATCTATATAAGCATGTACATTCTTCAGCTAATACACAATTCCAGTTTTGAGGAGTTACCTCCTGGTTTGACAGTGTCATGTATTCTCACAGAAAGGGGGGAGGAGGGTGATGCCAAGAGTGGAAGAGAATTGAGGAAGGTTGTGAGAGATATGGAGAGTATCCAATTACTTCCAAAACAAATCTGAATTTCTTATTAATCTACTAAGTATCTATTGAGGTTGAACATGAGTGGTATTTAGAGGAAGTGAAAACTATTTTCCTTAATTTTCCTTGCATCCCTCTCTCTCTATTGCTGTATTTTGGTACTGTTTGTGAGCTTTTACAGCTCGGGGGTTCCAGGGGGAGGAGTTCTCCCTGGATATGGTTGGGTGGAAAACTGGATGGTTCAAATGAGTTGGTTAAGGGATCAAAGGTAGATCATATTCTCAACGATTGGAGCTGAATATCTCTTCAGGTATAATTTCCATTGTCCTAAAATTATAGTATAGATGTAGCATAAAATAAAAGGTAGACATTTAAATTGTTGTAAGCATCTAATTTTGGTTTAGGCTTATGTTATCTAAAATATTATTGATTAGTTAAAAATGAAGACTAGATCAATCTATATGTATGGATGTTTAGATCTCAATATTTGAGTTATTATTGGTATAGTTTATGGTACTAATCTTGGTATTGTAGCATTTGAGAAAGGAAAGCCAAATATTGTTGAAGGTAATTTCAATAAATAAATTCCAAAGGACTTGGGTAAGTATTTCACGATTTATGGTTCTGTTTCAAGTAATTAATAGATGCATGTTTTATAAATGGTTTTAGGATAGTTTGCAAAGTGTTTGAAAAAAATCTGTGAATGAGTAATGTTATAAATTTATTTATGCACAAATAAGTGCTAACTTGCAGAAGTAAGAAAATGGACATGTATCCAAAATATGCTTGGAGGAATTACAGAATCAACCCTTAAAAGAAAATGCAAAAATAATGGCAACTAAAGTATAGTTTGGAAGATCAAATGCTTGAGGTAAGTTGGAGATAAATTTTAGTTATGGCTTATGTTTCATATTCTCCAATGTTTTGTTATTCAAGTTGTTGTAATAGTACTATCAGAATTTTGATAGAAAGCCTTAATGGCTGTAGCATTCAGGGCTTCCATGTGTTTGTTAAATTGTAGCAATTGGTGCAAAAAGCTTGTCACTCATGTCAAATGAATTAGCTTGTGGGTGGTAAAATGTTTCAAGAACTCATATGGTGGATTTAGAAATATGTGATTTCAATGAGCATATATTAGTAGCATAACTCTGGGTTGTTTTTCCTCATGTAGAGGTGTAGTTGTAAGTTTTCATTCCATATGTTTGACAAAAGTCATAAATGAAACATTTAGGCTATAAATTTTTTTGTTTTAAAGAATCGCATTTCTGGGCGTCCCTGTTGCGATTTAGCTCCACTTCAGGGGGTATCCATACCAATAGACCATTTAACCCCAATTTTGATTCCAACAATCAAGGTTTCGGACATCAATTCCCAAATCTGCTCTGTTTTGCAGATTTGCTGTTGCATGTAGCATTGCCTGTTGTTTTGCCTTGCTGTTTGGTTCTTTTTATATTGGAACTGCCTGATACTTTATAGTGATGAATCTGATTTAGGCTAACCACTTGGAAATTGTTTTTAAAGTATAAATGGTTAATAATTTGAAAGTTTAAATAACCATATGGCAACTTGTTTTATGACTGCCAACTATTTGTCAAAATTCCTCAATGACTGTACCTTACAACATTGTGAGCTATGTTTGAAATTTCTAAATATTTATATTCATTGGTATAGATTCAACAATGAATATGGCTGATAGTCTACTAATATCTTAAGTTCAATTATTGGCACTACTTACAAAAAAAAAAGAGAAGTCATGCAACTTTGGATTCATGTTAGCTAATTATTGTGAAAACACCTTAAAGAGATAATGGTTGTAAGTGTTTGACGAAATGCCTCAATGGCTGTACATTTCATGCTTGTAAATTGGTTTTCATAATGTTCAATGGTTGCATCTAATTACGTTTATGAACCGTCCATAAAACAAAAGGCTTAAGTTAAATTAAGATTTGCAATCAAGGTATTTCTAGTATAATAACTCATTGAGTTAAAGGGTCTTGCTAAAAATTCAAAATTGCAGTAAGTAATTTGTTGCAATATCAGCTCACATATGAATTCCTAAATTATGAGATGTCAACTCTATATAATTTAAATTATCCTTTTAAGAAAATAATTCATAAGCATGTTATTAGTCACTCTTGAACACATTTAATTACAACGGAATTAACAATTAGTTTATTGTAAATTGTGGTACATAAAGGTTGACATTTATTCATCCCACTAAATAATTTATATTTTAAAGGTGATTTTAGTCTTGAGAAGCAAGTATTATGGTTGTATTTATTTTGGATCTTGATAAACCTTGAACTTTGTAGCTTTGAAGATAAGTTGGTAGAATTTAGGATGTAGTGTAAAGGACACCAATAACTTCTATATAATAATAAAAATAAATAAATAAATAAAAGAAATATATATCACATTTTGATTTAATATAATATTTCTCTATAATAATTATGGTAGGTAAGGTGGGACCTTACATGGTGCAAGTCAAGGTGCCATCACTCTGATCACCTCTTGTACTCATTGCTATTTCTCAGTATAATAAAATGGCTCAGTATTCTCTCTATTTTATGTGTATCTGTTGCATATATTATTTCTAGCATTTCATGTACTGTTGTATGATCTACATCACTGCTTTGAGATAGTCCATTGTTATACCATCTGTTGTGTTTTCCCATACTCTATAGATGGAGTTTTGTGAGGGCTAGGTAGCCTCTAGATCTCATCCTCTTTCCAGAGGTGAAATATCTGGTAAACGCCCCTCCAATCCATCTCTGGTTTAGAGTTGACAATGTTTGAGAGATATCCCTGAAAGGGGATATTACATCGAACGGCTCCTATTTTCCCTCTCGCCCAAAACCTCCAAAGCAGTTTAAACCATAAATTGCAGGATTTGAATAATGTTTGTTTGTTTTTATGCAGGTTTTGTAAGTTAAAGGGTAAAACCCTCCCGCAGATGTTTGCAATGTCATGGCCCTTGATACAAATTCAAAGGGTTTGGGAGTTCTAATTACACGATTTTAGGGAATCGATAAGTCATGAATATCGTTTTTTTGAGCAAAAAATCCATGTAAACCCTCTGCACACCTGCAAACAAAAAAACATAGTTAGCATCAATTAACAAAGGGTATCAGTGTCAAAGATGAAGATTATGGATTAATCAAGCCTAAACATAGATCCTAAGATAAATCACTATGTTTATGAAACAGAGAATCAGATCCAAAAGACCTTGAATGCCACATTAGAGGGGCTAAGTGAATCCCCAGCTACCAAAACTGCCACCTGTAACCTCTCTACCTCGAAGGAATACCCAGAACAAATCTCAATTCGAATCATGAAGGCCAAAGATAGCTAACAATTATTACAAACAAAGGAAGATATTTCAGACTGTTAGCAGAAGTTATTGTAAAGATAAAGAAAGTGCCTTAAATTCAATCTTTTTTCCCACTAAGCCTAAAACGCAGAAATAGAATAAATGAAACAGATTTTTAATTCGATGCATTCTTGCCTTATGCCTTGCATGGTTTTCAAGGCTGGGAGTTTCATTTAGTGTAGAATTAATTACACTCTAATCCTAAAACTCTTCCACCTCTTCATTTCTTCTATAAATACTTCTGAAGAAGATGAGAAGTTGGTTGGTTGGTCACTAGTTGTAACACGGAAACTCTCTGAAATAATACATAGTCTGTTTGAAGTTGAAGAAGAAATTGAAGTCTTGGAAGCTTGATGGTGTTTAAACTTTCTTGTTCTTGAGAAGGCTCTATCATTGGATCCCTGAGCTTGGCTATTGGTGATGTATTCTGAACTTTCTGTTGTTTTACCTGTTTTCATTATGTTTCATAAATTCTTACTACAGTAGGATGAAAATTTTAGGCTAAGAAATGACTTCTGGAAGCACCTTAGACCTGTTTATCCTTCATTGTTTTATGTTTTCTTCTGCTGAGGTATTTTAGAGTCTTCAATCTTTCTCTTTAGTCCTCATGCTTGTTTATTTCTATAATAGTTCAAATATTTGGTTTCAGCATGATTTATGGTTTTCCCTACTTGTCGGCTGCCACTTGAAAACGGTTTTTGAAGTCTCCCTTTGAAGTACCATTGTTTATAGTTAGCCAAGGAGGTCTGTTTTGATCATACCCTTTGTCCCTGCTTGAAAAATTGTTTTAAAGGTCTTTATAGTTGTGATCGTAGATGTGTTAGGTGTTCCCTCTTCTATGACTACAATTATCAGTGAATCTTTTATGTTTTCTAGGTCATTTGAAATAAAATCTTTGAGGAAATAGGATGTGCTCCTGAATCTTAGATTTCATTTTAAAAGTTGTCTTGAAGTCATCATTTGCTTAAAGTGTGGTTTGTAGAATTCATGGTTAGCCCTATCTATCAAATACCTCTTTATGTTCAAGTTATGTTTTTAAGTTTCCTTTGTTGAGAATTCAAACTCTCTTTCAAAATCATTAATGTCCATCTCATTCACAAAACTAAAGGATCCTGTGACCAAGTTAGATTTTCCCTTTGATATCCCATATCCATTGATGAGCTTGTTATTTACTTCTTCTTGACTCCATTGCCCAATGAATTTGACACTTCTTCTTTCTATTTATACTGCCTAGACCTTTCATGTTCTGCTATACTAATTCAACCAACCAAACAAACAAAAAAAACACTTGCACTTAATAACTAGTCTAAAATCAATACTTAAAAGCAAACAAGACATACCTTTGCAAAAAATTTGAGAGATCCCTTTATGAGAACAGGAGGACTAGATCATGGAACTCTAAATATTGGTTCTAATGTTGCCTTGTCTTTTGGTTAGCCAATCTATCAAAACACAGGATACCAACACACTGGGTGGATAGCATGCTGGGAGGATTTGTGACAAAATTCACAGTTGATCAATTCATATCCTATTCAGATGTAAAACGAAGGTTCTTCAAAGGGTTCAAAGGTAAGTTCCTAAAAACATTGCCTTTTTTAATCAAAATATTACTGTGCGAAAAAGGAATTTTGTGTAGCCATACCGAGTGAATGACCCTTGAGATGAGTGAGAGCACCACACAAAGTGGTAAATATTATCGAACTAATCAAGAAGGAGATAGATCTATCTACAATCCAGTAAGGGATTCGGTTGTGCATAGCACTCCAGCTACACCACCTTCAAGTCAGCATAGGGGTAAGAACTCATCCATACCTCCACCCCTGCCAGAAGATGATATGGCCTCACACATGAAGCTACCTACCTTCAAAGGTGTAGGGGATGAAGATATGGACTGATTCTAGTTTGTCGCAGAATCAGTATGGATTGCGCAAAATGTGGCCAGTGATGCCGTAAAAAGGGCACAACTATTCCTCACCTTTGAAGGAAGAGCACTGGACTGGTATATGGGATACGTAGCTCAACATGCGAATGTGACCATTCAAGAGGTTAAGGATGCCCTAAAACAACAGTTTTGTAAACCTAAGTCCTCTCAGATAGTGAATGACCTAAAAGATTTCAAACAAGGGCCCTCTGAGTCTGTATGGGAGGCTGACCAACAACTAAAGAAGGTGATCATAGAGGGGGAATTTCTGTATGATGACAAACAACACAAGGAATGGTTCATTGCTATGTTATTGCTTCACCTGTGTGGACCTATGGGTCAGCAAGCCATTGACTCACAGGAAAAATCCTTGGAGATTGCTATGAAGTTAGAAGCTATGTCAAGAGATGATGCTCAGTTGGGGGTACACCAAATCCAAGGGCAGCTGCAGGCCATGCATCTCAAAATCCAAAACTTGTGCGAGTGAGGAAAATAAGCCAGCCCAGACATATGGTGCATAAGATGCAGGGTGTCGGGGCACACCAAGGATCAGTTCCCTCTATTGGCAGATTACATGTAGGCCAGGGGACCTAGCCCGTTACGTCCTAGAGAAGTTGCGGGACCAAGTGGTCCGATATTATGGTGTGGGATTACATGACACCAACCACTGCCCTCATCTAGCCGCTTATGTCCCAGAGTTGAAGCAACAATGGTGCCGATTTTGCTCATCTGTGGGACATGACAAATAGAACTATCATACATACGACCTAATGATTGACCGAGGTAACCTATATTGGATGTAGGCTGACCCTGCGTCACCTCTATCTCCCTTGAGAAGAGGAGGCTCCCCATCCAGGGGCAAAGGGGGGGGGTGGGGCGGAGGCGTAGGTTGGGGAAGAGGACAACTAATCTATTATAACTGTGGAGAAATAGGGCACTTTGCGAGGGACTACCCAAACCCTGCGAGACAATCTTGTAGGTATTGTAGACAACTGGACCATGATTGAAGACTGTCCAATTCTGATAGAAAAAATGCAGGAAAAGTAGTAGACATCTACGCAGAATTTGCATAGGGTTAAGGCTGAACCACGTGACAAAGGCCCAAGAATTAATGTCATAACGCGTAGTGGTATAACTACTGGGGGAGCTGAGGAGAAAGCTACGGCTGAACCTCTTATCCAAAAAGCAGTTTTCAAACAAGAAGGTTTGGACCTACAGAAGGAAAAATAAACCTTTTTCGCAGCTCACAAAGACTTTACTAAGGCTGAGGCATCTTCTTCTCAGGCTCCTGCAAACCCCAAAGCGGATGATGAGGTCAAACCATTTTTTCAGGCATGTATGAAGTTTCTGCGCAATCAGAAGGTAGTAGAAAATCTTCAAGCACTGATAGATAGATGCGCAAAAAAATCTAACCCCTTCACGGAAGTTAAGGATGTGAAAAAAATTTACAAGCATAAGAAACACATTGGTCAAGAAATGCAGCTTACTACGTAGATTGGCTACTATGAGATAGATCAAGTCATCTTGGATGTAGGGTTGGATGCAAAGGTCCTGCCTAAGTAGATGTGGCAGTGGATGAGAGAACCAAAGCTCAAATGGTCCACTATACAGCTACGCATGGCTAACCAACAGAAGATCATACCCTTGGGGAGGCTGTCGAAAATTCTGGTAGACTTTGCAGGAGTTAAGGTATGCTCCGAATTTGAATTAATCCAGATTATGGATGATGCAGATCCTTACCTTGCACTGCTAGGGCTATATTGGGCTATATATATGGGCGGTATTATCAACATAAAGAAAATAAGCATGGTGTTTGAGAACGAAGGTACACGGGTGATAGTCCCACTAGATCCTATAGAAGGAGAGCAGAATACAGAACCGGTGCGTGAAGAGGAGGATGTGGATCACATATATAAATTGACCGCTTGGGACAAATATTGGATCAATCATACAACTGAGGGTGTGCTCTGCAGGGAGAAGGATAGCGAATGTTTCTCTCACTCCAATTGGGAGTTAGAAAATCGGCATAATAGGTGTTGGGCTAGAATTGTAATCTACTGATAAACTACGCTTCCCTAGATTGGTGTCTAGTCTAGAACAATAGGTGAAAGACTACACTGCCCTTATTCCTAACTCAGAATAGATACACAGAGAGGATTGTATGCTTACTTGTTTCAGTCGCTTCCAAATGGCTCCTTTCTGTCGCTTCCACTACAGCCTCAACTTCAAGTGGTTTCAAATAGTTGAATGCTTCCTGCAAGAAAGAGCACTGAAACAACAAAAGATACAATAATCCAGATACCTAATCAAGTTAATTGGCCAAATCAGTTAAGCATAAACTACATTCATCAACAAAGATTTTATAACATGGAAAATCAAAGTAAACACGGATGCATGTAGGGAAAAACAATCAATGCTCTTTATTGATGATAGAAGGAGAGGTTACAACCAAGTGACTGATTCATTGTGACCTTCCAGCATAGTTACTTAGTCTCATCACAACATAAGTGTCTCCACCAGCTGGTCCACAAATCAAACTCTCTATTGACAATCCTGCAACATTTCTCTACTCAAAATATTCCTCTTTGAACACTTAGATTTGTGTTCAATTTATAGATGAACTAAAGGTTGTTTTGCAATAAATTGCATTCCAAAAATAGGCAATACATGTTTTCCATTAATGTAGATGTCAAATGGACACTTGGATCCAAAGCATGACACATGTGAACCATTCTATAAGACGCTAGCCTAGTGGAAATTCCAGAAAAATGAGAATTTCGCTCCCAATCTAACCAACGCATCTTTGAATGTTGGGAAGTTCTTTGCAGAGCAACCCAGAATGGAGCCACCTGCATATGCAACACACTTAGGCCTCTTAGAGCCTGCGTTGGTGAGCTCCCCCATGTTTAATAATAAGCTTCAAACCATGGAAAAGCCTTGCTTTGCTGAAAATCTTGTTTGATTCATGAATGTTTCCTGTCTTAGGGCATATAGAAACTGAGATGATAAGGAATGATAGACCCTTTGATCATCGGTCTTGGAGATGCTTCCCAGTTAACCAGGTCATTGGGAATGGTGCCCAAATTGACCTATAACAATTTCCCCCTAAAGCATGAGATCCAAATAATAAGAACATTTGGTTGAGATGATTTACACTATGATGAGACTGGAAACAAAGTGGAATGGTCACCTGCATCAATCTTACAATACATTACATCATGATAAATCCTCTATTGATCGTAATTTCTGAGGGTAGGCATTCCCATAGTCAGCACATAAAACAATCTAATAACATGTACATAATTCAAAAAGTCTTCTACATTGGAATGTTGCCCAGATGTAGACATCGCCTATAGATATAGGCCCATGTTTGGATGACAATCTGTATGTAAGGTCACCGTACAGATGATGTGTACAAAAATCCTGAAAATCGCAGCCCAGATGGCTAAAACTAGATTTGGGGTCTTCTTATCTCATTCACTCGATCATTTGGGTACAATTCTAGCCATGTGAATATATGATTTGTCGTTGAAGATGGAAAGACATCATTTGATTACCAACCAATAATGAAAGTTGTTAACAAACGTGAGAGAACCACCATTAATGAAAATGGCCCTCAAGGTATTGCAGTACATTTTGTAAGGCGTGAATAGATGATTTGATGTCGAACGCCAAACAAAATATTTCGGTCAAAAGTCCAAAAGCGAGGATATTGTCGATGCTATAACAGGCCCCATGGTACTGGAATCTGATGTTTCTAAGTGAAATTCCTGGATATTGATTTGTAGTCGATAGGAAGTCACCTTATTGCAAAATTTCAGTTACTGATTTTGGAGACAAGGGTATGACTTGATATACAAATTTTCAGGGATGACGATCATGAAAATGAAGGTTTATGAGTATTACAGATGGATGAGTTCTTAATCACTGGATGACTTCTCTTCAACATATCGACGACACTGTGATGAGTTGGTAGCATTGACCCAAAACCGAAGTGAAGGTATGATGAACCATAGGTGTGAATGAACCGTCAAGATGATTACCCAACCCAAACAGTCATGAAAATGGAGTGAAAGAAGTGTCATGTTCAAGAGTGACTTGCTACCAAAAAGAAACTTTACTTGCTTTTCCCAAATTTTCCCCGGTCATTTGTCAACCAGTACCTCTTTATTTTTTAACAAGCTTGAGGAGGATAACATTTTCTTGATCTATAATTCAACCCTTCGGGCGAATAAAGAATGAAGTATCGCTATTTAATAATTTAACGAGTCTAGTGATGAATGAAACTTGATTCTTGCCATGATTGACAAGCCTGTCACTATTTTATGTTTTAACGAGCTTAATGATAGTGACAGCCGGGTCCTTTTCCATGTTTAGAGAGTCTGAAAAAAAGAGGATGAAAGAAGACTCCATAAAGTAATTTTTCATAAATTTGTCTCTCAGATCTGAAAAAGTGTAAACCAATATTTGAAAGAACCTCTTTGGTCATGTTTAACCAAGGTATTCCTTTTTCGTAAATAATCCATCTCAGTCTGGAAAAGGGTTAAACTTATACTAAGTATATATCAATTCATTTACTTTAACAAGCTCGAAAAGACAAGTGCTCGGCAATCTTTTCACATTATCAGAGTCTGAAAAGCGCTAAAAGAAGACTCCAAGGGTTCCTTTTTCATTGTTATCGAAGCTTGAAAAAGAGATAAAAGTGCGCTTCAAATCCTTTTTCGTTTTTAACAAAGCTCAAAAAATAAGGAGAAAAAGCATGCTTTGTGGTCAAGCTTTCTTGAAATAAATCTGCACGACTAACCTGTTCGTCAGCTATATTTCCTATTCATAACAACATCAAATGGATTAAAAATGCATGTTTCATGATAAAAACATAATAAAACCATAGTCATAGCAATAAATTCAACTTGCAATCAATTAAATGACTATATAAAGTAGTTTCACTATTCATTTTACCATTCCATAGTTACCATTTGCATTTTAGAGCTCTAAACCTAATTTTTCCCCCAAACTTCAGTCGTTGATTGCGGTTGTTTCTGTGGACGAATTTCATCGCCGTTTGATCCAGGTCAGTAGTAGAAAGCTCCTCTTTCTATCAGTAGTCTTTTCATTTCAATTATTTACATATTTTTAGGGTTTTGAGGCCCCTACAATAATTTTTTCCCAAATTGAGGGCAACGCACCCTTGTACATAGAAACCTGCGTTACATAGCAGGTACAGTGAACTATACCTGCATGTGCAATGCACTGTCTTCACCTAGGGAGTGCGTTGAGCACAGTTCATGTTTTTGATTTTCAAGATGTGCTCAAAATTTGCCTAGTTTTTTTTGTAATGAAAGGTATCTAATGGATCTTGTGGTTTATTTTCAAGTTTCCATTGGATAATAATGATGATTACATGGAGAGAAAGAGAACATGAAGAAAAATATATGATTGCCTTGAATGATCTGGGTACTATAAAAGCTTTAAGAGTTTGGGGGCTGCTTAAGTACTTCAAATTGTCAGGAATGAGGTAACAGATAGAACTCTTGGAGTTCCTTGTTCGAGCATGGGATCCAACGATAGAGGAATTTCAAATAAAAAATCAAGTGTTTTCCATAACAGTTGAGGATGTGTATTTTCTCACAGGTTTGTCGAGGAGAGGTTTGCCCATTTCACTCACAGGATCTACCGTTGGAGGAGAAACAGTGAAGGATTATGTTATGTAGTATTGCTATCTAGGGTCAGAACCTAGCAAAGATGGAAAAATAAACATCCGTGATGTCAGGGATTTTCCTCTAAGAACCATCCTATTCACGATTTCTAAACTAGCTAGCACCATTACACTCCATGTGGCAAACATATCATATATGCAGTATGCGTTGGAATGTTCAGAACCAACAGTTTTCAACTGGTCTAAAGCTGTTCTATCTCAGATAAAGGAACAACTGAATAAAGAAAAGGGAGGAAGGAAGAAAAATTTCAGTTATGGTTCTATCCTTATCTCCTTCGCTTTGGAATGGGTTCCACTGATGCAACCACAACATGAAATGTTGGATATATCTAGTCCTAGAGATCCTCGAATGCAGAGATGGGTAGAACTCATGGGTCAGCATGTAGGCCAATCGACCGTTGTGTTCTTGACTGCATTCTTCACCTGGTTCAGGCGACAGATCATCGCCATCGACAATGTTTTTTTTTTTATAAGGTTTATACAAATGTTTTTTTGTTTAGATTTCTTTCCAAGACTAAACAAAATGTTTTAATGTAATGCAGATATCGGTCACGTTCAACGAGTAGAGGAACTAGAGCGTGAAGCGGATGTGCCAGCAGAGAGGGCTTTTGGGAGAGTAGTCCTTCAGGACCTTGATATGGCTGAGATTCTTGCTGAGCTCCAGCAACACATAGAGGGATTGACCTTCGGGATTCTGGATTGCCGGATCGAAGAGCTTCCCATGCGATTGCAGTGACACACAATTGGGGTTCCTAACCATTGGATGTGGTTGCTCCGTAGGATTGCTAGATCTATAGCGTGCTATCATGAGCACCACTAGTTTACTTATGACTTTTTGCATACATTCTGAGGTCAGATGACCAACGTGTCTTGGGCACAAATTTTGAAAAAACCCTATAACTATCTATCTATATGTTTTCAGAGTTTTTCCTATGTTTAATGCGCAATCCTATTCAATGATGTGAATGTTTTCTTTACCTATGTCACAAATGTATGTATAAAACTTGATTAGCTAACGAATCAGTTAAAGTGTTTCAGATTTCTAGAAATGTGTTGATATTGAATGAAATCAAAATGTCTCTCCAAAAGTCGAACTCTTAGGAACAATCTAAGAAGTGTTGGATTTCTAACAGAATAAATACTAGTAAGTTGTAGTACCACAAGTTGTGAGTCTAACCTAATGATTATGCAGTTAATACCAAATGAAATGGCATCAAAGAGAAGTTCAATCAACTTGCTACACTCAGCGATATTATTCGTCGATCTACCGATACAAATCCCTTGAAAACTCACTAACTCGTCGTTCGGAGCAAAAATGGCCCACATTGCAGAGGATAGATTCTGCATACTATGACTAGCTCCATCAGCATATCCAATAAATGGTTCTGAAGATTTAGATATTTGCCATAAAATGTAAAGCGGATTACTAACGTCAAGAAAACTCTAAAAAAAAATTAAGATAGTGAATTCAAATCAACAACATATAAACAATATAATACAAAAAAATACTACGCTCATGATTAAGCATAGTAACGTTTAAGATACAACACATTTATAGGTTGCGCCAATGGAATCCCATCGTAATCAACTAACTCATAGGCACCTTTAGCAAGAACTCTTTTGACAATGTAGGGGCCATGCCATAACGGCTTGAATTTCCCTGTACCTAATTTATCATCTTCCTGGTCGTAAAGAAGTGTTGGAAATGTTGTCATTGATGGCAAAGGAGATGGCAAAGGATGAGCACCTGAAACAAAAACAAGGCAAAGAGAGAAGCAAAGTAGCAGAGAGGCAGAGGCAGCAGAGAGGTAACAGAGGCAACAAAAAGAGAAGCAAGGAGCAACGTCATTCAAGAAGCAGAGGAAGCAGTGAATTGAAGCAGAGACAAGTAGTGAATTGAAGCAAAGACCAGTAGAGGAGGCATAGTAATGAGGTAGAAGGCCACGGACCTGAAGATCTGGCCGAGACAAGTAGTCTTGTAAGTGAATTAATTTCCTATTTGAATGAAGGAAATTGTTCCTGAATATATGTGTATGGGTTGATTTAGCTTTTGTGGGAAAATGATTTGATTGACTTAATTCAATGCGAATAGACTTTGAATTAGGGTTGAGATAATACTCTGCACATAATGAAAGAAATCAGTGTGTGTTGAATTGACTGTAATAAGGGTAAATGCCAATGTTTTGAGTCATGATCAATTTGAATATGCTGGGGATTTATGTTATAATGACTTGATTCTGGAATGAACAATAAATGTATGCATGAGGGCTGCTTTTAAGTCTCTGTGTGGGAGCCTATGCTTCCTAAATGTAATTTAACCTTCGCTTTTAGTAGATAGGTTGAATGGACATTTAGTTTGTAAAGACGTTGAAGCCCCTTCTGTCAGATCAAGGAGGGAAACGCAAAAATAGAAATGGTTTGATGGAGAAAAGTCCCAGAATCGAATCTTGAATGCACAGTGCAAGATCTGATAGAACTGTGCGTTATAACATGTGGAGATGCCGTGTAATAATGTCGAGAAAGCAAGAGGAAACAAGAGTGAGAGTGGGAATTCCTTGTAATAAGACGTAAGATGAATGGTGCAGAACCTTGAGCTAGAGGGCGCAGAACCGAAAGGCTTGAAAAGTGAAACCGGAGGTTTAGAAACTAGCAGTATCACACTTTTGAAAAGTGGTAAATAAATTTTATGAAAAAAATGCGATTCCATTGGTTGTCTAACGCGTGGTAAAGGGTGGTATTCGAAAACCATTTATATCGCGTTTTTCTGGAGCATTAACGCTTGGAAGTCAAAAAAGCGCGATATGCGTTATACTCGTTGATCTGGTGGAAGAAAGAATCCAACGGCCACTGTATCACATGATGGATGAAGATTAGTGGCAAGGTAAGCTGTGGGCCCAACTGTTATTTTAAGTCGGCATTGGTTTATAACCAAAGTCTGAGGTTACGTATGGTTGAATAATCATATGATTTGGATTGTTGTGAGTGGGTTTCAAATTAATGTTCATAACACTCGATTCGGGGAGTATATATATATATGTTGGTATATATTATATGATAAGGTGCATATGTATGTTTGATGAATGGTGTGGGCCCTTGTATGAATGAATTGATATGTTGTGGACCCGATAGATTTTAAAATGTGGTTGAGCCTTTTGAGTTCCGGAGGTCAAGGATTAGAGTGTGGGCTCGAGCGCACATGGTGTAATTAGTCGAGGTTCAATGTTAAACGAGATAGAAGTATATTTGTGGCAAGGTAAGTCGATGGCATGATGCGGTCCAAAGTTTTCATTTTAATTATAAATGTTAGTGAAAGCAGAAATCAAAGGCTGTTATAAAGGTTCTTAACATTTGAGTGGGGGCCATATTATATAATGGTTATTGATATTATAAAATGTTGGATATCGATTCAAAGGATTTGAAATATGTTGTGGGCCAGACTTTTATGTGTATCAAGTTATATGGTTACCTGGGGTTTAATAAAGTGCAGTGGGCCAGTATGATATTTGGGCATAATATAGAGTCTTAACGCATATTGGGCCAGTATGATATTTGGGAAAAGAAAGAGTTTTTATATTGGTTTGTTATATGATATATAAACCAACATATAATATGAAGAGTCTTGATATGCGTTAAATGAGGATGTGGGCCCACAAGTCCTTGTTGCTATATGCATTAGTGCATTGTTTTGTTACTAAGGTTACACCTTCAGGAAATTGGACTGCCACATGATGCAATTGTATATTGGATTGGTGTGTAGTGACAAAAGATTCATTTTTTGTTTCGAAGCAAAATTTTTGAAGTCACTTATGAATACTCATTAAAGATAGGGTTAATATATGGTTTTCACCATAGGCTTGAAGCATAAAAGAAATTAAAGCTTCTGCATGCAGAGTGTATGAATTTGCTCAGAAAGTGAACAGGTGAATATGCACAGGAATGAAAATGTGGGTTTGACAGGTGTACATGCACAGGTGCACACAATTGCAGTAAATAGCAGAGGTATGCAGAACAGTTACTTAATAGCAGCAGAAAAGACAAAACCAGCAAAGCCAAAGGCCAGAAAAAGGGTTGAGTGTGTTGGAACACCTAATCCTACATGGGTAGGTGTGGAATGCGAAAAGTCACAATGGAGTCCCAGTGACCTTGGAATATGAGCAAGTCACACCATTGTACTATAAATGTACATCTTTGTATAATGGAAAATAAGAAAGCCTCACGCTTGTCCTTCATATTGTATTTAGTCTCTTGTGTGTGTGTCATCTTCCTCATACACCATGTATGTGCTTCAACATGGTGTTTAACATGGTATCAGAGCGGGCGATTGCTGACCCTGCTCCAAATTGAGTGAGCCATTTGTGTTTATGGCCTGTGCATATCTGCAAAATTCTTGACATTTTTGCGGCACAGAAAGTTTCGCAGCGAGAGTTTCTTAGCCATTCGGAGGTGTTTTGAAGAGGCGCGCATTAGTGATTTTGCGGCATTCATAAATTTTATCTTGGAGAAGGGCGGCATTCAAAATCCCAACATTCGAAATTGATTTTGAAAAAACACGGCCTTGTGCATCGAAGGTTTTCTCCTTTTGTTTATTTTGCTTGCAATTGCCTTTATTCTGCATTTTAAGGAGTTGCTAGAAAATTTTGTTTAAAGAGGGTTTTTGAAAGTTTTGGTTTCAATGCAAAAGAATTTTGAGTTTCTATTTTGGATTTTTTTCTTCTTTATAATATTAAAAAGAAAAATTCTGGGGTTTTCATTGAAAAATTTCTGAGCTTCTGGACTACATATTTTTCTGCTGCTAGAAAATATTTTTTGCTGCTAGGCTATTGGAAAAATTTCTGGGTTTTATTGGCAATCTACTGTTGCATTTCAGTACTTGAAATTCTGAAATTGCCCCAATTTCTGCACTTTCTACTACTGCTGGATTTGTTCTGCTATACATTTGAAGAAAAAAAAAATCTACTGTGTATTTGAAAGGAGAAAAATTCTACTGTTTTCAAAGTTGAAATTTCTGCTATTCTCTGCTCTCTATTCTCTGCTGTTTTAATTAAAAATAAATAAAAAATTAAAAATTAAAAATTAAAAAAAATTAAAAAAATTTCTATGCATCCTGGCCTTTCGGCCTTCCCCACATCTCTGCAACTTACCCATGCGCCCTACCCGCTATCCTTCCACCCATTCCCTACCACTCCGCACTACATCTGCGCATGCGCCCTCCAACTTTCACTTCCTACGCACACCTCACACGCTCTCCATAAACTCCACGCTCTCCATACACTCCTCACTGGTAAACTCCACGCTCTCCCCCTGCATCTCACACCCGCAGCCTCCTCTCACATCTGCGCTCCTCTCACATCCATCTACCCCGCGGTCTCTGCCAATACGCTCACACTCCATAGCAATACGCTCTTGACCCTCAAGGTCGTGCTCTCCCCACCGCTCCATACAACGCAGTTCACTACAAGACCTATCCCACTCACCTGGAGCTCCCTCCCACGTGCCTCTGACCGGCAGACCCGCTCTATGCCTTACGGCCTAACCGGCCCTCCCAAACCCGCTCCCTTCCGCATACTCCCTACGCCCAACCCTCAAGGCCGTGCTCTACACATTACACGCCCACCCTACCTTGGTCACTGCACACTCCATAACACCCGCGCTGCTCCTCTCTGCAAAATAAAACAGCTCCCACAACTCACGGTTCCTACACCTCTCAACACAATCGACCTCGCCCCACGCGCTCCTATACCCTACTCGCTCCCACTGCACACATCCCTTCCCTCCCAACACTCATACCAACGCCCCTTCTTCACTCACTTGGCTACTCGCCTTCCAGCTCTCACAACCATAAAATTTTACTGTGCTTCAGTTTTTAAATTTCGACCCTTTTTTTTTTATTCCACCCATTTTAAATTTGACTTTTAAATTTTGTATATTAATACTGCCATTTTTAAATACCTCTCCTCCTTTTTAAATACCGCCCCATTTCATATAATACCGCCCCTTTCTTTAAAAATCGATTTTTATAATCTTAATAATACCGCCCCATTTCAATAAAATCTCCCTACTTTGCCATTCCTTTTAAATTTCCCATCCCTTTTAATTCTCCTCCCTTCACATTTTTAAATTTCTCATAGTTCCCCTTCCCCCCCATTTTTAATTATTTCTCTCTTTTTTTTTAATTAATTAATTTTAATAAAAAAAAAAAAAAAACGAAGAAAGAGAGAAAAAGAGAAATGAACGGTAAATTGAGGAGCATGGACTAAATTTTAGGACACATTGTGATTTGGCATTGATGCGAAGGGTGATTTTTTGAAGAATTTCACATTTGAAGACAAGTTTGCCATCATTGAAAACAGCTATTTGAAGAAGAAAATTCAGCTGCCATAAAAATATTCTTGCACAAGTGTTTTCAACTACACATTTAAAAATATTTTGCAGAGATATGTATTGAGCTGACATTATATTTTGAGTGGAATTTGTAGCTTCTTCATAGTTGCAATCAGTATTTGAGTTGTTGTATTGTTGATTTCCCTCCATCATTTGAGGAGCACACTTTGTACTTTGAGAATTTCTTGAGTCATTTGTATTTGTTGTTGAATCACATTGTAAACGAGTGCATTCTCTGTTGAAGCCGACACCCTTTCATTTTTTGAGCCTAAGTTGTTGAAATGGCTAAAATCAGTGAGGCATTAGTGTTTTTGAATGACATCATTCATTCAAATGTTGATGATATGATAAAAATGAGCAAGGATGCTCTTTGTAACATTCAAAGTTGTTTGCTATATGCACATGAGAAGATTGAGTTTTTGCAGTTGGAAACTCAGCTTCAGCAAGACGAACTTCAGCAAAAGAGTCACCATTCTGAACCTATTTTTGTTCAGAAGATTGTGAAGGACTCTCATCAGAAGAAAGAAGATAAAGTTGCAGATGATTCCCATTAGGTTCCTTGCACAGACGGGGTACAAATGGGGGTGCAACGAGTTCAGCACCTTGCACTTCTCAAAGCCATCATCGGACAGGAAGAGCTTGTCCACAACCAACCTTGAAATTGGTCTTGGATATGACAAGGATGTGTCCTTTCATATTCAGGTACACCAAGCCCATACAATTTTAGAGTGCGGATTCTATATGACGGTTCTGAGTACATTCCAGATCTATGCTCCCCAACAACAGATTGAGAAATGCCAGCCACTTTGTGATCGAGTTGGCCATATGAGAGATCACTATTTTGATCTTCATCCATGTAAGCATTGTCATAAAACTTCTCATTC
Source organism: Pinus albicaulis (assembly GCA_034641835.2). Classification (NCBI taxonomy): domain Eukaryota; kingdom Viridiplantae; phylum Streptophyta; class Pinopsida; order Pinales; family Pinaceae; genus Pinus; species Pinus albicaulis. The sequence continues at coordinate 1,607,660,001 of CM076570.1, read as the reverse complement.
TTCATACAGTTGCTTAAGAAACAAGCCTCCTGCAAGAACAGAGATTCATCTTGGATGAATCGCTTCTTGGAAATGGGCATCAACAACCAAGAAGATGTTTCAGTAATATGCCAAAACTTGTTCTAGAGTATTGAACAGTCTTGCAGTTGAGTTTTTGACATCATATCACCTTGGCCACGACGGGCGGAAAAATGGTGGTCTTCTGGCTTCGATGTCCAAATCAAGCGAGCAATAGGCCACAATCTCTCATTCCATGTTGGGGGTTGCTTGTGAGTTGTCGAGCTTTGAGCCACAATTCCAGATTCGGTTCGGATATGTGGCAGAAGACCCGGATGCCATGCAGCATTGCCTTCGGTTGGTGGACAACCTTAAACCCATCATTTTTGGTTGATGGATAACCTAAAACCATCATAGGTAGTAGACCTCCCTTCTTTTAGGTCGAAGGTCTCCCTTTCATATATGAGGAACACTTCTAGCGAAGCCTTCGGCTTCTTGCCGGCTTTGATTAGGTTCCGGGAAATGCTCCAAAGCATAATCCTAAAACCATCACAGGTAGTAGACCTCCCTTCTTTTAGCTTGAAGGTCTCCCTTTTTTTATGAGGGACAATTCCTCTAGTAGAAGCTTTCAGATTCTTGTCAGTTTTGGAAGAGTTCCGGGAAATGCAACAAGTATTGTGTTCTAGTGTTGGTGGTCATCCTTAAACCACCTCTTTTTCCCAACATTTCAGAGAGTTGATTCAGCCCAAGTGTTGCCATGCATACTTTTTAGATTTGTATTACAACTCTCTTTTTGGACTCATACATACCCCTTCGGATTAAGGGGGGATGTTGGAACACCTAATCCTCTATGTGTAGGTGTGGAATGCGAAAAGTCACAATGGAGTCCAAGTGACCTTGGAATATGAAACCAAGAGTCACACCATTGTACTATAAATGTACATCTTTGTATAATGGAAAATAAGAAAGCCTCACGCTTATCCTTCATTGTGTTGAGTCTCTTATGTGTGTGTGCTCATCTTCCTCATACACCATGTGTGTGCTTCAACATGGTGTTTAACAGAGTGAAATTGATATATGTAACTGAAAATGTGAATGTAAATGTTTTAATTGTTTATATTGTTTGTGATGCAAAGGCAAGTCTCCGATAGGAAAAAAAAAATCCACTGTAAAAATGAAATGTATACATATTGTTATATTCCTCTGAATGAGCTGGATAAAGAAATGAGAAGGTAGAAGTCAAAGAGTCATGGCTGTTCACTTTGAATTCCCTGTGGGATACAAACAGTCATATGATGAACTCTATAAATAATATCACATTGATATGCATAGAGAGGTTAGAGAATGCAGAAATGAAGTAGTGAGGCAGAGAAGAAGGAGGATTTGATAGAGAATATGATGTTGAAATTTGGTTACCGGAGGACAGGTGGTTCCCTAAGGCTTTGATATTTGGCCTAGGGAAAAGTGTCCAAAAGAATTTAATTTTTCTCCTAAAGTGAATTTATAAAGTTATAAATTCAAATCTAATTTAAAAGTGACTTTAAGTGATAAAGTTACTAAAGTCTAATTTTAAAGTGACTTTAATAAAGTCAATGTAAAATTAGAAAGGAAAAGCGACTTTGGAAATAAATGACTAAGTGGGTCTTTATTAAAGTGGGGTGAATTAAAAAATAGAAAGTGAGATTTAAATGAGCATTTAATCTCAACCCTAGATCTCAATCTATTTCAGCCCTTGGATTTAGGGATTCCCAAAAAGTCACTTAGGGTTAGGTTAAAGGAGGAAAAGATCATTCATTCTTTCATGAGCAGATTGGGAGAAGGAGAGCAAGAGAGCAAGGGAGATTTCTGAGCAGTGAGGAGAAGGAGGCAGCAGCTTGGCACACATTCCAAGGCAATATTTCAACAAGTCCGTACAACAGAGTTGGCACACAGTTCAAGGAATATTTGGCATGATTTCCAAGGCAGAATCTGTATAGCAGCTTTTGGCACGTTTTCCTAGGCAGCCGTACCATTTTTTCGGCACAAATTTCGAGGGAGAAGCTTGCTATTTTGCTGCACGCAAATCAAGGGAAGCCATATAGCCTGTTGCTGATTGCTGGCACAGAAATTGAGGCAGATTTCCATATAGCAACATTTAATACAGATGCACGCATTCCAAGGAGGCCATACAACAACATTTATTGATGTTTTGCATGCAAAAAGAGGAGGTCGTACAATATAAATTAATGCTGTAATTTTTTGGCACGTTTTTCAAGGAAATCTGTACAGCATTTATTGTTGGTTCAGTTTTTCTGTTTGCACATTTTTCGAGGTGGTGGTTAAGCACGGAAAGCGAGATAAGTTGTAAAAGTTTACTTGCTGATTTTTCTGAATATTTCTCTCACTGTAAAAGGCATTTTTCAGAAATAAGAAGGAGCTCTCAAACTGGTTTTCCCCAAGAGTTGTAGGGGGTTTTTCCAGGGTCACCTTGACCAAAAATCTCTGTGTTAAAATGTGTTGAATGGCTATTTTGAGCTTGCTGATTTTTATTTTTGCATTTTCTAGCATTCTGTAAATTTTCCAGAATTTGTGTTTTCAGCAAAAATTATTTTTCTATTGTTGAATGTAAGGATATGGGAAAGGGTATTTAACTAAAAAGGAGAAATAAGGTGAAACTGAAAACCGGGGTGGGAAATTCAAGACATTTCTACATATGAGAAGATGCAGAGATGATACAGGGCAGATATGAGGATTGATGGACAACAGAAAAGAAGGAACAGAACAGAGCTGATATCCAAGGTAAATCAACAAGTGTTTTCTTTTGAAGAGTGAGGAAGTTGGAGCTTCCTTATCAAGTTGTAGCTTGACATATGTAAGTTGTAGCTGACTGAGGTAGGAGCCTCATGTAGGTTATAGCCTGCAGAAAATAGATCAGAGTTGGTGCTTCCACATCAAGTTGTAGCTTGATAAATGTCAATTGTAGCTGACTGAGGTTGGAGCCTCTTGTAGGTTGGTCCTTGCAGAAAATTGATGGGAGTTGGAGCTTCCTTGCAAGTTGTAGCTTGCAGAATTGAGGTAGGAGCTTCCTGTGGGTTGGAGCCCACAAAAAATTAGTGGTGAGAGGGAGTTGAAGCTTGCCTTTGCATCACATGGGTTTCCACTTATATCTGGTGTCTATGTGCATGATGTCTATGTGTTTGATATGGTATATCTAATCTACTTATTAATTGCTGCTCACAAATTAAGATTGCTCACATATTATGTTGATCATGAAATGAAGGTGTTAATAAAGTTTAATGAAAAGTTTTAAAAGTTCATGAATGTGTTAAACTGATTCACCCCCCCCTCTCAGTTTAACTAAGGGTTCAACAGTTGGTATCAGAGCTGGCTCCTTTGGTGTAAGCCTAATAGCTTGAAGGAGATCTGGTTGAGTCATGGACTATCAAAATGTACCTGTGCTAAATACAACAAACTTTCCTGAATGGAGAGATAAGGTTAAAACAGAATTATTGGCTTATGAACCTAAGGTATGGAAACTTGTCTGTGATGGTTACTTCATAGACTCTCCCTCTTTGCAAGAACAATAGCGGAATTCCAAGGCAAAGTGTGTGATATATAACAATATTCATAATAAGGATCTTGATTTAACAACGGATCTAGACTCTGCAAAAAAAATCTTGGATAGATTGCATTTTATGCATGAAGTAGACACTAAGGGCTGCATTGTCAAGAAGGAGAAGAGAATTAAGAAGAAGAAAAATTCATCTCAAAAGGAAGATGTTCAATCTAATGAGGTACCTGCTAGTGTGAATGGAAGTACGTTCCATGAAGAAAGTACAGATGAAGAAAAAGCCAAACTTGACACAACCTTTACTGAAATAGAAAGATTGAAGAATGAAAACAAAGAAATGAAGACATTGGTCCAAATGTGTGATGAGAGAGAATATGAAGATAAGAAAGAAATTGTTGACCTAAAGACACAAATTGAAGAAGCAAGGAAAGTAGAAGACACTCTGCTGCAAAAAATGAGAGAGAAAAGTCTGGAATGTGAGAAATTTGAAGAAGAAGTAGTGTGCCTAAGAAAGAAATTAGAAAAAGCCCAAAGAGAATTATTATTGAATACTCCTCAAATGAAAAGCTTTGGAAAGTTGGACCAAATTCTCAATGCTCAAATATCTCCTCTCATAAATACTGGGATAGGCTATGGAGGAGAAACCAGTAAGTCCAAGGTAGAAGATAACAGGAAAATCATCTTTGTAAAAGTTCTAAAGGAAAATGAAGCAGCTCAGAAAATTCCTACAGAAGAAGAAGCTAGCAAGAACATGAGTTGTAAAGAAACAAACAGAATCAAGCAGCAACATGAAAGAATAGAGAATGAGAAGATGAAACAATCAGCTGCTAAAGGCTCATATGCTCCTAAGGATGAATTGAATAAATTTGGAAGATGTCAAAGAAGGTTCTTTCCTCCTATGGGAAGTATCACTTGTTTTTCATGCCAAAAACCTGGACATACTGCAGCATATTGTAAGACAAAGAAAATCCAGTCCAACCTGCAAAGGATGCAGCAAATAAGAATAACCCCTCAAGCAAGCAAATGGAAAAGACAATCTTTCACCAGGTACACAAATCATTTCCATGGCTACTGTTATGCATGCAATAATTTTGGACATAAACTTGTTGATTGTAAATTGTGTTAAAAAAGGGGAATAAAATATTATACATCAGCTCAAACATACCTTGGCAAAGTAAGATGTTATGTATGCCTCAAGCTTGGTCACAAAGCAAAGGACTATAAACTTCCATATATATTAAAGAACTCTAGACAGAGGATGGAATCAAAACAAATCAATCAAAACTATGAATCTAAAAGAAGTGCAGACATTATGATGAACCCCAATAAAGTATGGAAGGAAAAGAGAAAGGGGGAGCCTATTATCTCAATAACATAATGAAAACATCATAGTCTCAGGGGGAGCTGCTCTAGGAAACAAAGCAAATATCCAACCAGTGATAAATATGAAGCAACATCCCAGGAGGAGAGCAGTTCATAAATAATCCCCATGAAAGTAGTATAAGAAGAGCTCCTTGGAATGAAGACAACTATAAGGATAGGAAGGGAAAGGACTTTTTCTCCAACAGAGAACTATAGAGGAAGAAGAACACCCGAAGCACACAATAGCCAACAGGTTGATGGAAGGAGAGAAAGCAGCAAGCAGCCATAATGGTAGAGGGAACATCAACCATGGACATGTAAGCTAAGAAGACATCAACACATTAAGTGATGATCACATTATCACATTGAGGAGGATGAGTAAGAGAAGATCCTACCATCTTTATTTCATTACATAATTCATCTATGAAAAGTCCTCTTGGAGGAATGAAGTTAAATTAAGTGACAAATCTCTGAGTGGTCTGCCCATGAAGATTCCAAGTAAAGAAATTGAAGATGCCTTCCCAAATATCTTTATATTAGAACAGTTGAATTGATTATAAAGTTGCAATGATTCTGGAACAGTCCTAGAAAGGAACATGAAATGGCTTTCCTTTGAACAGAATGACAGAAAAAGAAAAATGGTTAATGATGCCAAGATCAAATTCAGTATATTGATGATTGTTGGTGTAAACAGTGGAAAGATCAACAGTAGTAATTATGAAGGTTCTTTTAACTATGCGTTCATGTGTGAGCTGAAGTGAAAGTAGTATCAATGGGCTTTTGGTACAAGCAACATGCCTATTAGTAGAATATCAAGTATTATCAGTGGTGTAGGGGTCTGGTACAGGTCCTCAGGATCATGGGATTATGGCAAAAGTACATCGAGGTAGTATCCTAGCGTTATCTGCATTTTAAAGCATAAAAGGGTCAATGAAAGGGCAAAAGGTTCATTATTTTTATCTATACTTGAAGCATTATATTGAGCATTGAAGCAGTATCTATTTCTATATATAATTGCATGCCTTCCTAAAGTCAGTACATATATCCTCAAGGCCTCTTTCTTAAGATTATTAATAACACCATGTGAAGTCTATTTGTTGAGATATCAATTAACCATCTTGAATATATTTTTATGGTGGATCATCATGACAAAATAGTTAAAGTATCTGAAGTCTAGTTGTGATTACTATTGAAGCTCAAAATTATTTTATTAATTCATCCAAATCCTACTTCAGCATAAATTATTTGTTGGTAATTCACATTTAAAGAGAGAGTGATCATTGACATACATACCCCTTATGTCATGAAGAAAATTTCATGATTGATAAGTGATATTGACTAATACACTGAATGTATCTAGCCTTAAGGGTTTGTTTTGAAAGTACAGTGTGCAAGCAGTAAAGTCATTTGGTCTCTTATATTGAAAGATAACATCTAATCTCACAATAAGCTGTAAACTCTGGCTTGATTCATTGATCACATCAGTAACAATGACCTTTCAACTATTAAGTGTAATATCCTTGTCAGCACCCTAGCTCATGTCACCACCAACAGGCAGGAAAGGTGAACCACAACTATAAAAGATATACTGGCATCATCATCATAATTGAACAGGTGTTGTACTACAGATGTGTATTGCAAAAGAAGAAATATTCCATCTACAATATACCTCAACAAATATGGATTTCTGATGAAGATAATACTAAATACTGAAGTATATTTGAAGAATTCTCAGTATTTTATTTTTGATCCAATGATGCATCTCTGATTAGATAAGGCTGGTACAATGTGTTCTATGAAGTATCATTATCTTCACTTTCAGCTTTATACAAGTGAAAGGAGTCTGTGCTTTGGGATTGTATTAACTTAGAGTGTATATTCAAGTTCAATAATCCTCAAAAGTGTTCTCTCAACAACTCTTGTACACCAGTTTGGAGCAGCAGGGTACAAAGTCAGAAGAAGAAGGCCTAAACACATCTCAGAGAGAGGAAATGAAGAGATATAAAACACACTAGGAAATGTGCAACCCTTTGCCATTGATGTCAAAGGGGGAGGAAAAGCAAGTAACAGAAGAAAGGGTCTTCTAAAAGGAAAGTAGAGGAATACTTGGAGGAAGCATTGGATTATTGGTGGATGTGTTGCCATCAATGCCAAAGGGGGAGACTATTGGAAATGTTGTCATTGATGGCAAAGGAGATGGCAAAGGAGGAGCACCTGAAACAACAACAAGGCAAAGAGAGAAGAAAAGTAGCAGAGAGGTAGAGGCAGTAGAGAGGTAGCAGAGGCAACAAAAAGAGAAGCAAGGAGCAGAGGAAGTAGTGAATTGAAGCAGAGACAAGTAGTGAATTGAAGCAGAGACCTGTAGAGGAGGCAGAGTAATGAGGTAGAAGGCCACGGACCTGAAGTTCTGGCCAAGACAAGAAGTATTGTAAGTGAATTCATTGCCTATATGAATGAAGGAAATTGTTCCTGAATATATGTGTATGGGTTGATTTAGCTTCTATGGGAAAATGCTTTGATTGACTTAATTCAATGCGAATAGACTCTGAATTAGGGTTGAGATAATACTCTGCACATAATGAAAGAAATATGTGTATGTTGAATTGACTGTAATAAGGGTAAATTCCAATGTTTTGAGTCATGAGCAATTCGAATATGCCGGGGATTTATGTTACAATGACTTGATTCTGGAATGAACAAGAAATGTATGCATGAGGGCTGCTTTTAAGTCTCTGTGTGGGAGCCTATGCTTCCTAAATGTAATTTAACCTTCGCTTTCAGTAGATAGGTTGAATTCTCATTTAGTTTGTAAAGAGGTTGAAGCCCCTTATGTTGGATCAAGGAGGGAAACACAAAAATAAAAATGGTTTGATGGAGCAAAGACCTAGAATTGAATCTTGAATGCACAGTGCAAGATCTGATGGAATTGTGCGTTATAACATGTGGAGGTGCCGCGTTATAATGTCGAGAAAGCAAGAGGAAATAGGAGCAAGAGTGGGAATTCCTTGTAATAAGACGTAAAATGAATGGTGCGAAACCTTGAGCCAGAGGGCGCGAAACCGAAAGGTGTGAACAGTGAAATCAGAGGTTTAGAAACCAACAGTATCACGCTTTTGAAAAGTGGTAAATAATTTTTATGAAAAAACGTGATTCCATTGGTTGTCTGACACGTGGCAAAGGGTGGTATTGAAAAATTGTTTATATCACGTTTTTCCAGAGCGTTAACCCTCGAAAGCCAAAAAAACGCGATATGCATTATACTCATTGATTTGGTGGAGGAAAGAATCCAATGGCTGCTGTATTGTGCGATGGACGAAGATTAGTGGCAAGGTAAGCCATGGGCCCAACTGTTATTTTAAGTCAACATTGGTTTATAACCAAAGTCTGAGGTTACGTATGGTTGAATAATCATATGATTTGGATTGCTATGAGTGGGTTTCACATTAATGTTTATAACACTCAATTCAGGGAGTATATATATATGTTGGTATATATATTATATGATAAGGCACATATGTATGTTTGATGAATGGTGTTGGCCCTTGTATTAATGAATTGATATGTTGCGGACCCGATAGATTTTAAAATGTGGTTGAGCCTTTTGAATGCCGTAGGTCAAGGATTAGAGTGTGGGCCCAAGCGCATATGGTGTAATTAGTCGAGGTTCAATGTAAACGGGATCAAAGTATAGTTGTGGTAAGGTAAGTTGATGGCATGTTGTGGTCCAAAGTTTTCATTTTAATTATAAATGTTAGTGAAAGCAGAAATCAAAGGTTGTTATAAAGGTTCTTATCATTCGAGTGGGGGCCATATTATATAATGATTATTGATATTATAAAACGTTGGATATCGATTCAAAGGATTTGAAATATGTTGTGGGCTAGAATTTTATGTGTATTGAGTTATATGGTTACCTGGGGTTTAATAAAGTGCAGTGGGCCAGTATGATATTTGGGCGTAATGTAGAGTCTTGACGCATATTAACATATGTGGAAAAGCAAGAGTTTTTATTTTGGTTTGTTATATGATATATAGACCATATAATATGCAGAGTCTTGATATGTGTTAAACGAGGATGTGGGCCCACAAGTCCCTATTGCTATATGCATTAGTGCATTGTTTTTTTACTAAGGTTACACCTTCAGGAAATTGGACTGCCGCGTGATGCAATTGTCTATTGGATTGGTATGCAGTGACAAAAGATTCATTTTGGGTTTCGAAGCAAAATTTTTGAAGTAACTTATGAATACTCATTAAAGACAGGGTTAATATATGCTTTTCGCCATAGGCTTGAAGCAGAAAAGAAATTAAAGCTTCCGCATGCAGAGTATATGAATTTGAATAGAAAGTGAACAGGTAAATATGCACAAGAATGAAAATGTGGGTTTGAAAGGTGTACATGCCCAGGTGCACACAATTGCAGTAAACAACATAGGTATGTAGAACAATTACTTAACAGCAGTAGAAAAGACAAAACCAGCAAAGCCAAAGGCCAGAAAAAGGGCTAAGTGAAATTGATATATGTAATTGAAAATGTGAATGTAAATGTTTTAATTATTTATATTGTTTGTGATGCAAAGGAAAGTCTCCGATAGGAAAAAAAAACTCCACTATAAAACTGAAATGTATACATATTGTTATATTCCTCTAAATGAGCTGGATAAAGAAATGAGAAGGTAGAAGTCAAAGAGTCATGGTTGTTCACTTTGAATTCCCTGTGGGATACAAACAGTCATATGATGAACTCTATAAACAATATCACATTGATATGCATAGAGAGGTTAGAGAATGCAGAAATGAAGTAGTGAGGCAGAGAAGAAGGAGGAGCTAATAGAGAATTTGAGAATATGTAGAGATGATACAGGGTAGATATGAGGACTGATGGAAAATAGAAAAGAAGGAACAGAACAGAGTTGATATCCAAGGTAAATCATCAAGTGTTTTCTTTTGAAGAGTGAGGAAGTTGGAGCTTCCCTATCAATTTGTAGCTTGATAGATGTAAGTTGTAGCTGACTGAGGTAGGAGCCTCCTGTAGGTTGTAGCCTGTAGAAAATAGATGGGAGTTGGTGCTTCCACATCAAGTTGTAGCTTGATAAATCTCAGTTGTAGCTGACCAAGGTTGGAGCCTCCTGTAGGTTGGTGCTTGCAGAAAATTGATGGGAGTTGGAGCTTCCTTGCAAGTTGTAGCTTGCAGAATTGAGGTAGGAGCCTCCTGTGGGTTGGAGCCTATAGAAAATCAGTGGTGAGAGGGAGTTGGAGCTTGCCTTTGCATCACAACATTAATAAGATGTGGTTTTCTCCCTTTATGGGTTTCCACTTATATCTAGTGTCTATGTGCATGATGTCTATGTGTTTGATATGGTATATCTCACCTGCTTATTAATTGCTGCTCACAAATTAAGATTGCTCACATATTATGTTGATCATGAAATGAAGGTGTTAATAAAGTTTAATGAAAAGTTTTAAAAGTCCATGAATGTGTTAAACTGATTCACTGCCCACCCCTCTTAGTTTAACTAAGGGTTCAACAGTTGGTATCGGAGCTGGTTCCTTTGGTGTAAGCCTAATAGCTTGAAGGAGATCTAGTTGAGTCATGGACTATCAAAATGTACCTGTGCTAAATGCAACAAACTTTCCTGAATGGAGAGATAAGGTTAAAATATAATTATTGGCTTATGAACCTGAGGTATGGAAACTTGTTTGTGATGGTTACTACACAGACTCTCCCTCTTTGCAAGAACAACAGCGGAATTCCAAGGCAAAGTGTGTGATATATAACAATATTCATAATAAGGATCTTGATTTAACAATGGATCTAGAATCTGCAAAATAAATCTGCGATATATTGCATTTTATGCATGAAGTAGACACTAAGGGCTGCATTGTCAAGAAGGAGAAGAGATTTAAGAAGAAGAAAAATTCATGTCAAAAGGAAGATGTTTGATCTAATTAGGTACCTGCTAGTGTGAATGGAAGTACGTTCCATGAAGAAAGTACAGATAAAGAAAAAGATAAACTTGACATAGCCTTGACTAAAATAGAAAGATTGAAGAATGAAAACAAAAACCTGAAGACATTGGTCCAAATGTGTGATGAGAGAGAATATGAAGATAAGAAGAAATTGTTGACCTAAAGACACAAATTGAAGACGCAAGGAAAGTAGAAGACACTTTGCTGCAACCAATGAGAGAGAAAATTCTGGAATGTGAGAAATTGGAAGAAGAAGTAGTGTGTCTAAGAAAGAAATTAGAAAAATCCCAAAGAGAATTATTATTGAATACTCCTCAAACAAAAAGCTTTGGATAGTTGGACCAAATTCTTAATGCTCAAATATCTCCTCTCATAAAGACTGGGATAGGCTATGGAGGAGAAACCAGTAAGTCCAAGGTAGAAGATAATAGGAAAATCATCTTTGTAAAAGTTGTAAAGGAAAATGAAGCAGCTCAAAAAATTCCTATAGAAGAAGAAGCCAGCAAGAACATGAGTTGTAAAGAAACAAACAGAATCAAGCAACAACATGAAATAACAGAGAATGAGAGGATGAAACAATCAGTTGCTAAAGGCTCATATGCTCCTAAGGATGAATTGAATAAATTTGGAAGATGTCAAAGAAGTTTCTTTCCTCCTATGGGAAGTATCACTTGTTTTTCCTGCCACAAACCTGGACATATTGCAGCATATTGTAAGACAAAGAAAATCCAGTCCAACATGCAAAGGATGCAGCAAATAAGAAGAACCCTTCAAGCAAGCAAATGGAAAAGACAATTTTTCACCAGGTACACAAATCATTTCCATGGCTACTGTTATGCATGCAATAATTTTGGACATAAACTTTTTGATTGTAAATTGTGTTAAAAAAGGGGAATAAAATATTATACATCAGCTCAAACATACCTTAGCAAAGTAAGATGTTATGTATGCCTCAAGCTTGGTCACAAAGCAAAGGACTGTAAACTACCATATATATTAAAGAACTCTAGACAGAGGATGGAATCAAAACAAATCAATCAAAACTATGAATCTAAAAGAAGTGCAGACATTATGATGAACCCCAATAAAGTATGGAAGGAAAAGAGAAAGGGTGAGCCTATTATCTCAATAACATAATGAAAACATCATAGTATGAGGAGGAGTTGCTCTAGGAAACAAAGCAAATATCCAACCAGTGATAAATATGAAGCAACGTCCCAGGGGGAGAGCAGTTCATAAATAATCCCCATGAAAGTAGTATAAGAAGAGCTCCTTGGAATGAAGACAGCTATAAGGACAGGAAGGGAAAATAATTTTTCCCCAATAGAGAACTATAGAGGAAGAAGAACACCTGAAGCACACAATAGCCAACAGGTTGATGGAAGGAGAGAAAGCAGCAAGTAGCCATAATGGTAGAGGGAAATTCAACCATGGACATGTAAGCTAAGAAGACATCAGCACATTAAGTGATGATCACATTATCACATTGAGGAGGATGAGTAAGAGAAGAGTCTATTATCTTTATGTCATTACATCATTCATCTATGAAAAGTCCCCTTGGAGGAATGAAGTTAAATTAAGTGAAAAATATCTGAGTGGTCTACCCATGAAGATTCCAAGTAAAGAAATTAAAGATGCCTTCCCAAAGATCTTTATATTAGAATAGTTGAATTGATTATAAAGCTGCAATGATTCTGGAATAGTCCTAGAAAGGAACATGCAATGGCTTTCCTTTGAACAGAATGACAGAAAAAGAAAAATGGTTAATTATGCCAAGATCAAATTTAGTATATTGATGATTGTTGGTTTAAACAGTGGAAAGCTCAACAGTAGTAATTATGAAGGTTGTTTTAACTATGCGTTCATGTGCGAGCTGAAGTGAAAGTAGTATCAATGGGCATTTGGTACAAGCAACATGCCTATCAGTATAATATCAAGTATTATCAGTGGTGTAGGGGTCTGGTACAGGTCCTAAGGATCAAGGGATTATGGAAAAAGTACATCAAGGTAGTATCCCAGCGTTATTTGCATTTTAAAGCATAAAAGGGTCAATGAAAGGGAAAAAGGTTCATTATTTTTATCTATACTTGAAGCATTATATTGAGCATTGAAGAAGTTTCTATTTCTATATATAATTGCATGCTTTCCTGAAGTCAGTACATATATCCTCAAGGCCTCTTTCTTAAGATTATTCATAACACCATGTGAAGTCTATTTGCTAAGATAACAATTAAACATCTTGAATATGTTTTTGTGGTGGATCATCATGATAGAATAGTTAAAGTATCTGAAGTTTGAAGGACTAGTTGTGATTACCATTGAAGCTCAAAAGTCTTTTATTAATTCATTCAAATCCTACTTCAGCATAAAGGATTTGTTGGTAATTCACATTTAAAGAGAGAGTGATCATTGACATACATACCCCTTATGTCATGAAGAAAATTTCATGATTGATAAGTGAGATTGACTAATACACTGAATGTATCTAGCCTTAAGGGTTTGTTTTGAAAGTATAGAGTGCAAGTAGTAAAGTCATTTGGTCGCTTAGATTGAAAGATAACATATAATCTCACAATAAGTTGTAAACTCTGGCTTGATTCATCGATCACATCAGTAACAAGGACCTTTCAGCTATTAAGTGTAATATCCTTGTCAGCACCCTAGCTCATGTCACCACCAATAGGCAGGAAAGGTGAACCACAACTACAAAAGATATACTGGCATCATCATCATAATTGAATAGGTGTTGTACTACAGATGTGTATTGCAAAAGAAGAAATATTCCATCTACAATCTACCTCAACAGATATGGATTTCTGATGAAGATAATACTAGAGACTGAAGTATATTTGAAGCATTCTTAGTATTTTAGTTTTGATCCAATGATGCATCTCTGATTAGATAAGGTTGGTACAATGTGTTCTATGAAGTATCATTATCTTCACTTTCAACTTTATACAAGTCAAAGGAGTCTGTGCTTTGGGATTGTGTTAACTTAGAGTGTATATTCAAGTTCAATAATCCTCAAAAGTGTTCTCTCAACAACTCTTGTACACCAGTTTGGAGCAGCAGGGTAAAAATTCAGAAGAAGAAGGCCTAAACACATCTTAGAGAGAGGAAATGAAGAGATAGAAAACACACTAGGAAATGTGAAACTCTTTGCCATTGTGTCAAAGGGGGAGGAAAAGCAAGTAACAGAAGAGAGGGTCTTCTAAAAGGAAAGCATAGGAAGACTTGGAGGAAGCATTGGATTATTGGTGGATGTGTTGCCATCAATGCCAAAGGGGGAGACTGTTGGAAATGTTGTCATTGATGGCAAAGGAGATGGCAAAGGAGGAGCACCTGAAACAACAACAAGGCAAAGAGAGAAACAAAGCAACAGAGAGGCAGAGGTAGTAGAGAGGTAGCAGAGGTAGCAACAAGAGAAGCAAGGAGCAACATTAGTCAAGGAGTAGATGAAGCAGTGAATTGAAGCAGAGACCTATAGAGGAGGCAGAGTAATGAGGTATAAGGCCATGGACCTGAAGATCTGGCCGAGACAAGCAGTCTTGTAAGTGAATTCATTGCCTATATGAATGAAGGAAATTGTTCCTGAATATGTGTGTATGGGTTGATTTAGCTTCTATGGGAAAATTCTTTGATTGACTTAATTCAATGCGAATAGACTCTGAATTAGGGTTGAGATAATACTCTGCACATAATGAAAGAAATCTGTGTGTGTTGAATTGGTTGTAATAAGGGTAAATGCCAATGTTTTGAGTCATGAGCAATTTGAATATGCCAGGGATTTATGTTACAATGACTTGATTTTGGATTGAACAAGAAATGTATGCATGAGGGCCAATTTTAAGTCTCTGTGTGGGAGCCTATGCTTCCTAAATGTAATTTAACCTTTTCTTTCAGTAGATAGGTTGAATGCGCATTTAGTTTGTGAAGAGGTTGAAGCCCCTTCTGTCGGATCAAGGAGGGCAACACAAAAATAGAAATGGTTTGATGGACCAAAGTCCCAGAATCAAATCTTGAATGCATAGTGCAAGATCTGATGTAACTGTGCGTTATAACATGTGGAGGCGCCATGTTATAATGTCGAGAAAGCAAGAGGAAACAAGAGCGAGAGCGGGAATTCCTTGTAATAACACGTAAAATGAATGGTGTGGAACCTTGAGCCAGAGGGCGCAGAACAGAAAGGCGTGAATAGTGAAACCGGAGGTTTAGAACCCAGTAGTATCGCTCTTTTGAAAAGTGGTAAATAAGTTTTATGAAAAAAACGTGATTCCATTGGTTGTCTGACGCATGGCAAATGGTGGTATTCGAAAACCGTTTATATCACGTTTTTCTGAAGCGTTAATGCTCAGAAGCCAAAAAAACGTGATATGTGTTATACTCGTTGATATGGTGGAGGAAAGAATCCAACGGCTGCTGTATCACGCGATGGACGAAGATTAGTGGCAAGGTAAGTCGTGGGCCCAACTGTTATTTTAAGTCAGCATTGGTTTATAACCAAAGTCTGAGGTTACATATGGTTGAATAATCATATGATTTGGATTGTTGTGAGTGGGTTTCACATTAATGTTTATAACACTCGATTTGAGGAGTATATATATATGTTGGTATATATATTATATGATAAGGCGCATATGTATGTTTGATGAATGGTGTGGGCCCTTGTATGAATGAATTGATATGTTGCAGACCCGATAGATTTTAAAATGTGGTTGAGCCTTTTGAGTTCCGGAGGTCAAGGATTAGAGTGTGGGCCTGAGCGCATATGGTGTAATTAGTCGAGGTTCAATGTTAAATGGGATCGAAGTATAGTTGTGGCAAGGTAAGGAAATGACATGCTGTGGTCCAAAGTTTTCATTTTAATTATAAATGTTAATGAAAGTGGAAATCAAAAGCTGTTATAAAGGTTCTTAACATTCAAGTGGGGGCCATATTATATAATGTTTATTGATATTATAAAACGTTGGATATCGATTCAAAGGATTTGAAATATGTTGTGGGCTAGAATTTTATGTGTATCGAGTTATATGGTTACCCGGGGTTTAATAAAGTGCAGTGGGCCAGTATGATATTTGGGCGTAATATAGAGTCTTGACGCATATTAACATATATGGAAAAGCAAGAGTTTTTATTTTGGTTTGTTATATGATATATAGACCAACATATAATATGTAGAGTCTTGATATGCGTTAAACGAGGATGTGGGCCCACAAGTCCCTATTGCTATATGCATTAGTGCATTGTTTTGTTCCTAAGGTTATACCTTCAGGAAATTGGACTGCCACGTGATGCAATTGTATATTGGATTGGTATGCAGTGACAAAAGATTAATTTTGGGTTTCGAAGCAAAAGTTTTGAAGTCACTTATGAATACTCTTTAAAGACAAGGTTAATATATGGTTTTCACCATAGGCTTGAAGCAGAAAATAAATTAAAGCTTCCGCATGCAGAGTGTATGAATTTTCCCAGAAAGTGAACAGGTGAATAATGACAGGAATGAAAATGTGGGTTTGACAGGTGTACATGCACAGGTGCACACAATTGCAGTAAACAACAAAGGTATGCAGAATAGTTACTTAACAGTAGTAGAAAAGACAAAACCAGCAAAGCCAAAGGCTAGAAAAAGGGCTGAGTGAGATTGATATATGTAACTAAAAATGTGAATGTAAATGTTTTAATTGTTTATATTGTTTGTGATGCAAATGCAAGTCTTCGATAGGAAAACAAAACTCCACTGTAAAACTGAAATGTATACATATTGTTATATTCCTTTGAATGAGCTGGATAAAGAAATGAGAAGGCAGAAGTCAAAGAGTCATGGCTATTCACTTTGAATTCCCTGTGGGATACAAACAATCATATGATGAACTCTATAAATAATACCACATTGATATGCATAGAGAGGTTAGAGAATGCAGAAATGAAGCAGTGAGGCAGAGAAGAAGGAGGAGCTGATAGAGAATATGAGAAGATGCAGAGATGATATAGGGAAGATATGAGGATTGATGGACAGCAGAAAAGAAGGAACAGAACAGAGTTGATATTCAAGGTAAATCAACAAGTGTTTTCTTTTGAAGAGTGAGGAAGTTGGAGCTTCCCTATCAAGTTGTAGCTTGATAGATGTAAGTTGTAGCTGACTGAGGTAGGAGCCTCTTGTAGGTTGTAGCCTGTAGAAAATATATGGGAGTTGGTGCTTCCACATCAAGTTGTAGCTTGATAAATGCTAGTTGTAGCTGACTAAGGTTGGAGCCTCTTGTAGGTTGGTGCCTGCAGAAAATTGATGGGAGTTGGAGCTTCCTTGCAAGTTGTAGCTTGTAGAATTGAGGTAGGAGCCTCCTGTGGGTTGGAGCCTACAAAAAATTAGTGGTGAGAGGGAGTTGGAGCTTGCCTTTGCATCACAACAACAATAAGATGTGGTTTTATCCCTTTATGGGTTTCCACTTATATTTGGTGTCTATGTGCATGATGTCTATGTGTTTGATATGGTATATCTAATCTACTTATTAATAAACTTTAATGAAAAGTTTCAAAAGTCCATGAATGTGTTAAACTGATTCACCCCTGATCCGGATTTATGCAGGAACGCAACAGAATAAACATATAAACATAAATACAGAGATGCAGCGGAAATAACACTTCATTTCATTAATATCAAAGAACTGAAATTTGCTTACAGACAGAATGGAAATAAAACTAGCTAGGGCGCTGGTAGCTATCTCTGAGAAGAGATGTGGCGGCTACAGGCCTCTGAACTAAGTTACAATGAGGCTCGAGGGCCTATTTATTATTTAGAAACAATGGGAAATCCTAAACAGCCAAAACCCTAACCCTAGGAGATGAAGCGCCAAAACTATGGGCCCCGTTTGGATAAATTGGTGTTTCAACTTCCCAGGGGCGTAGCTTTGGCATACGATCTCCGTTTGACGCGTACCATACCTCGTTAGAAAGATCTATCCGAGGACTACAAATTTGGAATGAGCAACATTGGTCCATGGACCCATGTTGCTCTCCGTTTTCCCAAAAAACGTCGTTTAGGGCCTCAAAACGGCTCCGGAAGTTTAGGACCCGAAAAACTGCTAAAAATAGTAAACTGTGCCGAAACTAAAAAACTGAAATAGACAATGGTGGAGCCCCAAGTGGAATAGGCGGGTGACCACCAATATCCACCTGGATCATTCCTCCCCCTTAGGAAGCAATGGTCCCCATTGCGTTAAGTTCCTCCATGAGATGAGGAAATTTCTGCTGAACTTGGTCCCTGGTGAACCACTTTCCTTGGTGCAGGAGTTGGCCGGCTTTGACAACCCGATATAGTTGGATCTTCTGCTGGCGAGTGTTCTTGATTTGCATGTCCATGATGCAATCTGTGGTGGCCTGTTCCATGCAGTCTGGATTTACCTCGGTTGGTGTGAGTTGTTCTGCAATGTCCGAGGTGTCCAGTAGAGGTGGGAAGTAAGGACGAAGGCGATCCACATTGAAGACTGGGTGCAGACCAAGGAATGGTGGAATACTGAGCTCGAATGCATTGTTCCCTACAGCCTTGGTGATAGTGTACGGCTCGTATCGGAGCGGGCGAAGCTTGCGGTGGGGTCCAGTGAGGCGCTCCTTCTGCAAATGTAGCCATACTTTGTCACCCACCTGGAAGTTGTGTGGCACCCGGTGTTGATCATGGCGTTGCTTGTACTTGGAATTGGCTCTGTCCAATATATCATGAACCTGTTGGTGGATGTGTTGAATGCGCTCGATGAAGCTACTTGCTTTGTCAACTTCAGACTGGACATGAGCTGAATTGGCCTGAGCAGCTGCAAATGGCATGGCTACGTCGATGGGACATAGTGGCTGGAATCCCAAGCCCACCTGAAAGGGGCTATGGCCGATTGAACTGTGGAGAGCCCGATTATAACTATGTTGTACATAGGGGAGGCTCTCGTCCCATGTGCGTGGATGCTTTGAATTGTACATGCGTAGAATGTGTACAATCATTCTGTTGACGACCTCTGTCTGGCCATCTGTTTGTGGATGGAAAGCTTTGGACTTGGTGAGCTTGGTATCCAACATTGACTAGAGGCTGGACCAAAATGTGCTGAGGAACCTGCTATCCCGATCTGATATGATAGACTGTGGGATCCCAAAGTGCACCCACACTCGTTCAAAGAAGAGTTTAGCAGTGGCTTCTACTGTGATATTCTTCTTGCAGGGCGCCATAATGGCCATCTTCGAGAATCTGTCGACGACCACAAAAACACAGTCATTTCCCTGCTTAGTAGAAGGCAGGCCCGACATGTAATCCATGGAGATGGATTCCCAAGGTCGATTAGGGGTAGGTAGAGGAGTATATATGCCTTGCTTCTTGATGGTCGGTTTGGCAATGGCACAAGCAGTGCAGGATCTGATGTGCTTCTCGACATCCTTTCGAAGGTTCGGCCAATAGAAATACTTCTGCAGGATTGCTACTGTTTTCTCGACCCCGAAATGCCCGGCGACTCGACTGTAGTGTGCTTCCCATATCATCTTGGCACGCTCGCTTGAAGGAACACAAAGGTGTCCCATGTGACATAAAAGTGCATCTTGGAGGTGAAAATTTGGAACTTGCATACCCCCCGAGAGTGCCTTGTAAGTTTGGCCGAATTCTGGGTCACTCTCATAGAGAAGCGGCCAATCAGAAGTCTCGTGCCCACAAGAGTTGAGCACAGTGGTGAGCGCCACGATTGGTGGTCGGCTGAGGCAGTCTGCAACATGATTGGTGCTACCCTTCTTATACTTGATGTTCAAATGAAACTGTTGCAGATATGTAGACCACTTCTGATGGCGATCATTCTGCAACTTCCCTTGTGTCTGTATGAACTGCAGGGGCCTGTGGTCTGTATGGATGATTGTTTCCTTCCCCAAAATGTAATGTTTCCATTGTCGACAAGCTTGCACAATGGAGTACATTTCTTTGTCATATGTGGGGTACTTGCGAACTGTGTCAGACAATGTCTCACTGTGAAATGCCACTGGATGTCCTTGTTGAGTAAGAACTGCCCCAATAGCATAGTCAGAGGCATCTGTCTCGATCTCAAATGGCTGTTGCAAGTCTGGTAAAGTGAGCACTGGGGCAGAACAGAGGCGGTTTTTCAGTTCTGTGAACGCCTTCTGTTGAGGTTCTGACCAAATTTTTTTTCTCTCGCTCCTCCCTTGGTGACTTGACTCAAGGGCCAAGTGATATGAGAGAATCCCAACACGAACCTCCGATAGAAATTAGCAAGACCCAGAAAGCTGCGAAGCTCTGTTATAGTGGTTGGGGCTGGCCAATCCCGAATGACTTGGATCTTGGCTGGATCCACATGCACCTCCCTTTCATCAATAATGTATCCCAGATATTGAACCTGGGTCATGCCAAACGTGCACTTCTCCAAATTGGCACACAACTTGTGTTGCCGTGGTGTTTGGAGGACTTGTCGAATGTGGTGAAGGTGCTCTTCCCAAGTCTTGCTGAAGATCAGAATGTCATCCAAGTACCCCACTACAAATGAGTTGGTGAATGGCCGCAAGATATCGTCCATCATCCTCATGAAGGTTGCGGGAGCATTCGTCAACCCGAAAGGCATGACTAGCCATTCAAAAAGGCCTTCCTTGGCTTTGAAGGCAGTCTTCCACACATCAGAGGGTTCAATTGGTACCTGGTGATACCCAGACTTCAGGTCAATCTTGTTGAAATATTTTGCACCTTTGAGTTGGTCCAGAAGGTCATCAATCCGTGGGATTGGGTACCTATTCCGGACAGTGATCTTGTTCAGCGCCCGATAGTCAATACAGAGTCTCCACGTCCCATCCTTCTTCGGTACCAACACGATCGGGCTCCCACAGGGCGATGAACTTGGTCTGATGTGACCTTTCTGCAACAGCTCCTGAATCTGCCTCTTGATTTCATCATTCTCCAGAAAAGAGCGCCGATAGATCGGTCCATTAGGTAGCGGCGCACCGGGGGTCAGATCAATCGGGTGCTTGACCTGACAGTGCAGAGGAACCCCTGTGGGTGAGGTGAATATGTCCCCGTACTCCTCCACAACCTTATCCATTTGTTGTTGTCGTGCAGAGGAGCCCTGTCTGGAGGTCGTGGCCACAGTATTCTTCTTGCCCTGGGGGCGAATCATTGGGAAAACGAATTTCCTGGTTTGGGAAATGAGCTTACTACATTGTTTTGCAGTAACCAAAGAGATAGCGGCAGGAGGTGGTACCTCTGGTATCCTGTACAACTTATTTCCCAAAGTAACAATAATAGCACGAGGCCGAGACTCATACACAGCATGACGCTTCCACAAGTATGGTTGTCCTAATAATACATCAGAAACATCAATAGGAGCAACGTCACATAATACCTCATCTATGAAGGGCTTGATGCTATAGGGAAGGCGACACTGCCGGCTGACGCGGAGATCTCGTCCTTGGTGAAGCCACCCGATGGTGTATGGATGTGGGTGAGCTGTGGTCGGCAAGCCCAACCGCTTCACGGCGTCCGCTGAAATGAGGTTCTTTTGGCTCCCATTGTCGACAATGAACTGTACCGGGGAGCCCTTTACCCACATCTGGGAGTGGAAGAGACGTTCCTCCTCCTCTGGATCTTCCGGTTCCTCCTTTTGGATCTTTGCAGTGGCAACAGTGGCGTTGGGCTCCGCATCAATAATCTGTTTCCCTTTTTCATTCGCCTTTTCCGGTTCTGATTCGGAATCAGAGCATGCATCTGACTCAGAAGCCCTCATCTCGGCCACTAGCGACTGCTTGGCCCGACACTCACTTGTGTTGTGAGTGGAGCTCTTATGGAACTCACACCACTTTCCCGTGTCCTTCTTTGGCTTTACGGTCTTGTTCTTTTCTTGTGGCTTTGACGGGTTGTCTTTAGCCGCCATGCTCTGTCCTTTGTTCTGCGGTTTGGAAGCACCTTTTCCTTGCTTTTGATTCACAGATCCAAAGTCTCGCTTCTTGTGTTTGAATTTCTGCTCAATCTTGGCAGCATACCGGTATGCCGTACCAAGCGAGGAGATGTCGAGGAACTCCATTTCCTCCTGAATGTATCTGTGCAGACAGCTGCGATACTTTAGCACCAAATGTTTCTCTGAATCTTTGATACCCAACTTTGTGCGCAGGGTATGGAACAGATTCGTCGGCTCATGCACATCTTGATCCCTTTGTTGTCGCAGCGTGGTCCATTGTATGTACTTGTCCTCATAGCTCCCCACGGGATAGTACTGTTCCTTGACGGTGTCTCGGAAAGAATTCCAAGTTGGTACGGCCGAGAACAGAGAGGGTTCTGTCTGGTCCTTGTTCTCACAGTAGGTTTCCCACCAGTCCTTAACATGGGGGGTAGCTTTGAGGAGTGCAAAATAATCTTCTCCCGGTCTGAAAAGTCATGAACTGAGAAATATCCTTCTAACAGATTCAACCATTTATCTACAGCATCTGCGTCTATTTGACCCTCAAATATGGGAATGTCAAAATTTACTTGTACCTTAAAAGGAGTCGCGCCTCCGGAGTGGCTGCTGGATGCAGATGCGCCGCCGGTGGGTAGCCGTTGAAGGATCTGAACAAAGTTATCCATCATCGCGTTCCTTTGTTTTTCGAGGGCTTCCTCGAGCAATATTTTGATAGGATCTCCTGCTCCCTCATCTTTCTTTTCGTCCCCCATGGGTGTCTGTCGAGGTTTGCGAGGCTGATCTTGCAAAGGTTCCACCAGATCGAGCCCTAGCTCCTTATACCCCGACCTCGTTGGGGACATGCAAAGAAGGATCGAGAAAAAGAAGACCGCTCTGATACCACTGATCCAGATTTATGCAGGAACACAAAAGAATAAACATATAAACATAAATATAGAGATGCAGCGGAAATAACACTTCATTTCATTAATATCAAAGAATTGAAATTTGCTTACAGACAGACCCTAAACAGCCAAAACCCTAACCTTAGGAGATGAAGCGCCAAAACTATGGGCCCCGTTTGGGTAAATTGGTGTTTCAACTTCCCAGGGGTGTAACTTTGGCATACGATCTCCGTTTGATGCGTACCATACCTTGTTAGAAAGATCTATCCGAGGACTACAAATTTGGAACAAGCAACATCGGTCCATGGACCCATGTTGCTCTCCGTTTTCCCAAAAAACGTCGTTTAGGGCCTCAAAATGGCTCTGGAAGTTTAGGACTCGAAAAACTGCTAAAAATAGTAAACTGTGTCGAAACTGAAAAACTGAAATAGACAATGGTGGAGCCCTAAGTGGAATAGGTGGGTGACCACCAATATCCACCTGGATCAACCACCCCCCCTCTCATTTTAACTAAGGGTTCAACAAGAAGGACCAAGTCACCCTCTGAATAGATGCGAGGCTGGAAATTTTTTTCGTATTGCACCTTTATACGTCTCTTATGCACTTCGTTGGCCAATTCGGCTTCATGACACATTTCATCTAGATGGATGAGGTTAAGGAGACGCACTTCTTCTTCAGAGGTTTCAGGTAACAAGTCTATCGCGAGTTTTAACGATGATATTTCACATTGGATTTGTAAGATAGCTTCCAGACCATACACCAATTGAAAAGGAGTAAATCCGGTAGTGTTTCTCACCGAGGTTCGATATGCCCACAAGGCGGAGTACAGGATCAAGTGCCAATTCCTTTTATGGACTCCTATCATTCGTTGAAGCAGTCATTTAAGAATTTTGTTAATAGCTTCAACTTGTCCATTTGATTGTGGATAATAAGGAGTAGAATTATCATGTGACAATCCTAACTTGGCTGTCAATTCAGACATCATATGCTTGCCAAAATTCTTCCCATGGTCCGTAACTATAGCCTGTGGGACCCGAAACTGTGCAATGACATGATTGAAGAAAAAATGCAGCTGTTTGTCCTATGTTGTTGAATGTAGGCCACGCTTTGGCCCATTTGGTAAAATAGTCGACTGCGACAATAATATAACCATGCCCCCTGGACGAAGGAGGGTTACAGGTCATGAAATTGATACCCCATTTCGTAAATGGTCCAGCAAACACAACAGGATGCATTGGCACTGGCGTCTTGCGGATTTTACGGTCATAAATCTGGCATGCATGAAAAAATCTGACTGCGAGGATACAATCTTGAAAAATAGTAGGCCAAAAGTAACCGGCGCAGAGTATCTTTTCCGCAGTAGCATAAATAGATAAATGTCCACCACAAGCCCCATCATGGCAATCATTTAAAATATTTTCATCCTCCTCATGTGTTAGGCACCTCCTTAAAATGGTATCGACACCATGATGATAAAGTGTATCGCCGATGATCAGATAATCTTTGGCTTAGTATCAGATACGTCGTTGATCAGAGTGAGAGGTATTAGGTCGAAAATTTTGGGTTTGGAGATAAATGACGAAATCTCCATACTAGGGATCATATGATCTGATCAGAAACAAAGACTCAACTGGAATAGATGGTTCCGATGTAGTTGCAGTACTATCACATGGAAGGTCACAGAGAAGCTCAACCAAAACTAAAGACTTCTTTGACTTGGATTTGATGAATTCCAAATCAAATTCGTACAAAATGACGATCCATTTTGAATATTCCCCCCTAGCAGTTGACGTGATAAGATGTAAGTCATAGGGTTGGAATTCAAAACTATTGTTGTTTTTTGGAGTAGGATATAGTGGCGAAATCTTTGGACAGCTTGAACAGCTGCCAAGGCAAGCTTTTCTACGTATGAGTACTTAACTTCTGTATCATTGAGATTATGACTCAAATAATAGATCAGATGTTCAATTCCATCTTCTACTTGGACCAAAACCATAGCGATGGTTGTTTTAGCCACAACGATATATAGGAAATAATCATTTGAATAATTTGGAGGATACATTAATGACTCTTGGACAAGATGGTCCTTGACAGCATCAAAAGAAGCTTGCGCAACTTGGTCCCAATGGAAGGGAACCCCCTTTTTCAATAATCGAGTAAATCCTTTAGCCATTTCGGCGTGATTTGGAATGAACCTTCTCAGGAAGTTAGCCTTTCCTTGAAGTTTCTGTATCTAAAGTAAGTTTGAGGGCGCAGGCAAATCAAGAATGGCATGTCAACGTCTTAAGAAAATGGCTCTCAAATGCATCAGGTGATTATTCCGTTTTCATGAATGCGCTGGTAAATCATCTAGATATGGTTGAACAATGTGCTTGATGTCATTGAAAGCATAATCCATTTCTCTCTGAAAATTTGCCCCGGCGTTATTTAAACCAAATGGGAGTTTTCAATATGCGAATGTGCCCCAGGGACAGATTAATGTTGTCTTATGTTGGTCATCTGGGCGGATATTCATTTGATTATATCCAGAAAATCCATCCATGAAAGAAAATATTTCACATCCTGCACAATCATCAATAATCTTGTCGATAAAGGGTGTAGGATAGTTGTCTTTTGGACAAGCTTGATTAACATCCCGATAATTGACACACACTCTAATGGCTCCTTGTTTTTTCATAATAGGAACGATATTGGAAACCCACTTAGTTAGTGGAACAGGGTAAATGAAACTAGCATGAAAAAGTTTTTCAACTTCTACTTTGATGGTAGCGGCTTTCTTCGGATGAACAGGACAAAGCCGTTGACGCACCGATTTGACATCAGGATACATATTAATAGTGTGTTCAACTATACTAGTATCTATGCCTAGCATTTTCTCGTAAGACCAAGCAAATACGTCATGAAATTCACGAAAAAGAGAGTGATATGAATCAAGTTCTGATGGACAACAATATACACCGACATGAATATTTTCTACAATGCCAGGTTTAGTCGAAATATCGATAGAAATTGTTTCTTCAATATTTGATAAACTTTGCTCAGATTCAATTGCATTAATCGGAAAATAATTCGAAAATAATGTTTGAATGGATGGGTGATATAGTTCACTACGATTATTTTCTTCATAATCTGGAAGATGGGAACGATGATGATAATCTTCCCATGGTTCTCCTTCTACCATCATAGCTTCCAAAATATTTTCATCTGTCAAAAATGTTGAGGAAAACGAATCAGATAGAGTGCCAAAATCTAATGAACGATCAACCCAAACACTCCGCGATGTTGATTTTGGATTTGCCGCCCAAGACAAATAGATTGATTGCTATTGTAGCTCAATAGGGCTGAGTGGTAAAACATCATCCAACATAGAAATATTAGAATCACCCATACTATTCCTTAAGCCAGATGGAGTGGAAGAGATCATGTAGCAGGTCTCTATACTTGTAATTTCTACCAACATCGCTGGCGGCGGTAATGCAAAGGTTCCCATTAGAGTGAAATCATTTAAGAGTCCTACACCAATGTTTTGGATGTCTAGTTGGGGTAAGTGAATATACGGAATGCTTCCAATTACCTACAAAGCGGAGTCAAAAAAGGATAAATGATTAATGACTATAATAGTACCTTTATGAGGAAAGGCAACCATTCTAAAATATGTAGAAACAATTACAGTCATCGCATATACCCATGGTCTTCCCAGTAAAATATTATAGTCAAGGGGTCCATGAACAACCTCAACGTTAATACTTACTGTTTTTCCCCCTAATTCAACTTGCAGGTTATTGATAATACCACAAGGTTTATATGTTATTCCATCAAAAGCCTTCAACGTCGTTGATGATTGTGATAATTGTGGCGAGCCAAGTGACTTCCAACAATTTAGAGACATAATGCACCTAGATGCTCCCTCATCAATAATAGTGCGATGAAAAAGGTGATTGAGAACATTTACTTGGATGGAGAATGCCAATTCTACCGGTAGCTATGGTACATAGCCCGTATGATTAAAGATGACAAGATTAGAATCAGTTAGATCAATTCCACCAATGGCCGACAATAAAGCCTGCTTCTTGTTAGTCATCAGTATTTTTCACCTGTTGATGATGACTAGTTGATAAGGCCAAGTTTTCTACCAGCTGATCTCAAATTTGTCAAATTTTCCAGCTAGAAAACACCCATAAAATTTTTTCCCTCCTACCTTTTCAATCAGCCCATGATGAGATAAAACCTAATTGTCAAGCCCTATCTAGCCTTAGTCATACAAACTTGTCCATCAGCTCCAAAGAGAATACTCCAAATCTGTCCAAAAGTCTCCCCTAAGTTAGGTAGTGGCGCTTTAGGCATTCCTCCCTTGGCAAACTATCCTAAAAGCAAAAAGAACCTCTGTCTAATATCAACCAGTCATAGATAACCTTCCTATTCTAAAAATAAAGCTTGATACACCCTTAAGTTGCGCCACTAACAAACCTTGATGTCTCAGCAGTGCATATGCCACAGGTCAAACTGATATTAGGTGGATTTACAGTGTTTCAATGTATTCTTCAAAAGCAGAAGTGTACCAGTGTTCCAGAAGACATTATTAAACTTAACATGAGAAGACAGCTTCTTTTCATGTGGTTTCCAGCCTGGGATGCAAGTACTGGACAGAGAGGTATTTCAATGAGCTCCTGCAAACACAGTCAAAAGATTAGTGACTTATGAATAACAAGTAATACTCTGCAGATACTGGTCAGGTTGCTCTTGTTTTCTAAAGATGCATAAGGGTATTCTATCAAACATAAATACACATCTTAGAGCATGCCCCATGGTATTTTGTCAAATTTTCACTCTTATTTACTTAACTATGAATAGGCACTACAAGGAAAGATGACACAGTTTAACAAAAAGATGAAATAGTATGACTGTGTAAAACCTCCTCCAAACATGAGCAGAGGGTTGAATGATTTTCAAACCTCCTCCAAACATGAGCAGAGGGTTGGTTCACTTATTGTAAAACCTCCTCCAAATATGAGCAGATGGTTAGGTCATTGGTTGAAAACCTCCTTCATTTAACAAGCAGAGGGTTTGGCAATGTGATAAATGCCTCCTTCATTTAACAAGCAGAAGGCCAGGAACAAAGGTATGGCCTCATTTAAGGGCACAAGCTTAAAAATGCTGCAAATAGCCTTAAAGACTTGTTTAACACCTTTTTCTCCAATACATGAAAACCACTAACACAACAATGGTGTTTCAAAGATTGATTATATGGTTCCACAGATTGAAAGGCAGATTTTAAGTGCAGTGGGAAACAATTGAAGGCTTATGAATAGAAACTGGTGTTAAAAATATGACAAGAAGTAGTACTATAAGAATCAAAGAGGTTTGGTTTTACTTCTATCAGAGATCTCCTTCAAAGGAAATCTGAAGCTAAAGTGAACAAAGCTTGGATAGGCTCATCAATGTGAAGAAAAGGATATGACACCATGATTCAAACTCAAGACAACATTGAAAGTGTTGGTGTCCCGTGTTTTGATAGTTTGGAAAATCAAAAGACAAGGCAACATCAAAACCAATCTTTAGAGTTACATGATCTAGTCCTCCTATTCTCAGAGAGGGATCTCTCAAATGTTTGTTTGCAAAGGTTTATCTTGTGTACTTAGAGTAATGATTTTAGACTAGTTATTAAGTGCATGTGTTTGTTTGTTTGGTTGGATTGATACAACAGAATATGAAAGATCTAGGAAAGGTAGGTAGAAAGAGGAAGTAGTAGCTTCATTGGGCAATGGAGTCAAAAAGAGGTCATGACAAACTTATCAATGGATATGGGATATCAGAGGGCAAATCTAACTTGGCCACAAGATCCTTTGGTTTTTGGAATGAGATGGACATCAATGATTTGGAAAGAGAAGTTTAATTCTCAACAACAGGGATTTGAAAACACAATTTGAACAATAAAGAGCTATTTGGTAGACAGGTCTAACCATGAATTCTACTAATCACACCTTTAAGCAAATAATGATTTCAAAACAGCTTTTAAAATGAAATCTAAGATTTGGGGAACACCCTATTTCCTCAATGATTTTATTTCAAATGACTTAGAAAACATAAAATATTCACTGATAATTGTAATCATAGAAGAGGAAACACCTAACACATCTATGATTACAACTACAAAGACCTTTAAGACAACTGTTTAAGCAAGGACAAAGGGCAAGATCAGAACAGACCTCCTTGGCTCACTATAAACAGAAATACTTCAAATGGAGACTTCAATAACAGCCTTTAAGTGGCAGCAGACAAGCAGGGAGAACCATAAATCATGCTGAAACCATCTTATTTGAACTATTATAGAAATAAACAAGCATGAGGACTGAAGACAGAGATTAAAGACTCTAAAATACCTCAGCAGAAGAAAACATAAAATAATGAAGGATGAATAGGTCTAAGGTGCTTCCAGGAGTCATTTCTTAGCCTAAAAATTTCAACCTACTGTAGTAAGAAATTATGGAACAGAATGGAAACAGGAGAAAACATTAAATAGTTCAGAATACTTCACCAAAATCCAAGCTCATGGATCCAATGATAGAGCCTTCTCAAGAACAAGCATGTTACAACATCATCAAGGCTTCCAAGACTTCAGTTTCTTCTTCAACTTCAACAGACTATGTATTATTTTAGAGAGTTTCAGTATTACAACTAGTGATCAACCAATCAACCAACCAACATGTTCTCATCTTCTCCAGTAGTATTTATGGGAGAATGAGGAGGTGGGATTTAATAACAGATCTCCAAAGATCATTAATACATACTTAATGGCTTCTCGGCCTTTGGGGGCTCAATTGAGAAACTTACATAGGTGTCCTCTGCATTAAATGATTGACATTAATATTTAAGCTCGGTGAGAGCTCTTATTGAATTTTGAGGCCCTGTGTGGTGTCAAAGTAACTTTGCTGATATTTTTGTCATTAAGTTTGTTTGCAGAATTTACTCTCTGGCTGCGTTGAGGCAAGTATCTAATCCTAATCAGTAACTTCGGCCTCTGTTTGAATGCTTTGAGGCACAGGTGGCACTGTGGTAGCTGGGAGGAATCAATTTGCCTCAGATGTGGCAGTGGAGGCTTTCCTGTTAGATAAAACATTTTGATTTCCATTTAAATGTGTCTTAATAGGGAGGATTAGGATTTTGATAATCGATTTTTAGCCGTACTCCTCATAAATCTGTCTTCAATCTTCCATGCTGGTGCGTTTCTTTCTTCGACATTGATACTCTTTGATTTGTGCTTGATTCACTGTGTTTGTTAGTGTGTAGGGCTACACAGGGATCGAATGGCATCAATGCCTCATGAATCATTGATGAAACGTGGAGTTGAAACCTGCGAATGATTCTTTTTGATGAATCGAAGGCGGGAGGATCATCACCCTCAGCCTTTGAAATTCTCTTCAGTATAGTGGAAAAAACCATTTAAACCCTACAAAGTACGAAAAACATTATAAAATCCTGCATATACAGGTTTACTGCTTCGAAAGGCATGTGGAGAGAGCGTGGCTGTTGGATGGCATCATCCAACGGTCGAGATTGATTAGAGGAGGTCAGAGGAAAGCGGAGGAGGAAATTAAATCGGAACCGTCGATCACACAGAGATCGACGGTTGGGAGCAAGGGTGAATAGTCAAAATGACAGAGTCATTTTATTTGGAAAAATGGAGAAAATGGGTTCAAACCTTTGTTTCGGCAAAAACGTTGGTGGAAAAATGAGTTTGGGGATCGGGACACACATGGGCCATCAGATGAGATCGGCCCACGCGATCAACGGTGGAGATCGGGTATCGAAAAACCTTATAAAACATGCTCGGAATTCAAAAAAGGTTAATAAAATCATGCTGTATAAAGTCCCCCGGGTTCGGATTTGCTGACTGTGCGGGGAAACAATGAAGATCCGCCCCAATTAAAATCTGCCACGTGGATGCTGATGTGGCGCTGGGGACCACCAGTTCTTGTGGGACTGTTGAATACTGCTGTGGATGAGGGGATCGGGGTGATGGAGTGTGGGCTATCGATCTGCAGATTAGATAAAAAATGGATATGTTTTAAATAACCGCGCCGTACCACTTTTATCTTACGGGCTTCTTCAGAGCGTGATCACTGTCCGATGAGCTGGCCTCAGATCGGACGACGCACGCCAATATCGCGCTGGGCCGATATCCAACCTTGAATGCATGATGAGGGCAGTATTTCAAAATGGCTTGAGGCCATGTGTCGGCCGGTGGCACTGATCGCTGCCAAACAGAAAAAACCACCTCCCTCTCAAAAGCAGTGCGATGAATTCCACCCGGTTTTCTTTTAATATAACGACAAAAACATTTAAAACCCAAAATTTAATATAAAAAAAGGTTTGTTGTCGGGAGAGTTTTATATTCGTGATTTGGCTTGGCGCCCATCTGTGAGGCCATGGATGTATGGAAGATAATATGATCGGGGGGTTTTATGCATAGGGCTAATTGGCATCAGAGATTTCAATAAAGGGGAAGAGTTGCGCACTGCATTTCCTCTTATGCGATAAGCACCCAAATGGCTTAGCACCTGGTTCCAGCACCAGGGCATATGGAGGGGGATGGTTTTGGACTTATGAAATATCCCGAAAGGGAAATAGACAGCAATACAAGCATACGACAATATAGGTAATGCCAGAAAAAGAACATAAAGCAAATACTCATAAAAATGCCGGGAATGCTAAGCCATTTTATTAATCTGAGAATACAAAGAAATACAATAGATGATAGGAATGGTAGCACCTATTCTTGCTCAAGGCAAGTCGAGAACTCTCTCAGAAAGATAGAAAATGGCTGCTCTAAGAAACTGCGTCCCAGCTGCTGGAAATCTACCGTAAAACTGCTGCTGCTGGAATAGACTGAAAACTAGGGGTTGATCCCCTTTTCGGAATGAGCTGAAAATATGCGGACCACCTGTACTCACCAACCTGGACCAAACCTAGAAACCATATAAAAAATGGTCAGCCTCCGAAAATCACCAGAAAGTCCCCCCTCAAGGAATTACGCTGCCCTCCAAGGAGCAGCGCAGATACCAAATGATAATAGCTGAAACAGTGCCACAAACTCCTCGGGAAATCTCTTACTGGAAAATACTGATCCTCCACTCCGGATATCAACTGAAACTCCTGCAGAAACCCTGCAATGGAAGACCTCTAAGTAGAACTGCGTCCTCTCTCCCAGGGACTGCGCAATCACAAGAGAAGCCCAACTCCTCAGCAAAACAGCCAACCAAACCTCCCGCTGAAGACTGAAGAAATGACCTTACCCGAGCAGGCACTCGAAGTCCTCCGGGGCTAAGGGTGAGATCTCTGATCAAAGACACTCAATGCACTAAACAGTGTTGCAGACAGGCTAAACAGCCAGCGTGCTCAAGAAGACAAAAGTCTAGCTCAAATATCATCAACAACAAGAATGCCAAATGAGAAGGCTCTCCCACCTTTTATAACGCTGGCCCCTCTCCAAAACCCTAACATGGTCTCCCTCTCCTAAACGTGCTCCTCCTCCATCTACGTAGAAGCTCCTAGAGGCTACGTGGGCCCCCTCCTCTGCGTGGTGTTGGACCCCCATGGCTCCCCATAAGTTATAACGTTGTGCTACTAGGGAAACACTTTATTTTATTTAAGTGAATTATACCCCCCCTCTCACTTTTTTTTTATTAATAAACTATATTTGGAAAAACTATACAAAAATCGAATATTCCAATTAGCTGTTGCTAATTAGGAATTTTACAGTCTCCCCTGGAAAAATTTTGCTTGTCCTCAAGCAACTAAAGTGATGGATGCTGCAGAATCTTCTCATTCTCCCAAGTGGCATCCTCATCCGACAAATTCTTCCACCTCACCAAGAATTCCCGGACCTTCCTGCTCCGTAGCTGCCTCTCCCTGGTATCAATAATAGCCTTTGGATGCAACACCAAATGCCCGTCATCATCCGTGGGGGGTAGCTCATCTGTGACTATCACCTGTTGTCCCAATGCCTTCTTCAGGCATGATACATGAAAAATATTATGAATCTTGCTGCCTGGGGGCAGCTCGAGCTCATATGCAACCTGTCCAATCCTGCGTATCACCCTGTATGGCCCATAAAAGTGGGGCTTGAGCTTCTCAACCACCTTTTGCTTAAGTGACGACTGTCGGTATGGTTATAATCGTAGGTAGACCAAGTCTCCTACCTCAAACTGTCTCTCTATCTGGCGTCTATCAGCATACAGCTTCTGCTGGTTATGCGCTGTGGCCATGTTATCCTTGAGAGCTCGGAGGATGTCCTGACTCTCTTGGATCCATATCTTGTCTCTCGGAGCCCTGCTAACACCAAACATCACTTCTGCAAAAGATAAAGGATGATACCCATACAAAGCATAGAACGGTGACATACCAATGGACATGTGATGTGTCGTGTTATAGCAATACTCTCCTAGATGCAGCCACTTTAACCATGCTCGTTGCTGCCCACTGACATAGTTACGCAAGTAGCCCTCCAGCCACTTGTTAACTATCTCCGTCTGTCAATCCGTCTGTGGGTGATAACTAGTGCTCGGTGTCAACTCTATCCCTAGTAGCCGGAAAAGCTCCTGCCAGAATCCACCCATGAAGCAGTTGTCCCTGTCACTGATAATGGTCTTAGGAAGACCATGGCCTGGAATTCTCTTCAAGAACACCACCCACACTGTTGTCGTGGGTAGATCTAAGATCGGGTAGTGTGCGGATATGGCGAAAAAGTGCGCGTACTTCGTCAGTCGATCAACGACGACAAAGATACAATCCTTGCCCTGCACCATGGGCAACCCTGTGATGAATTCCATCGATATGCTCTCCCATTTCCCCTCTGGAATGGGAAGAGGCTGCAACAACCCTGCGGGATGGCTCATCTCACCCTTGTTCCTCTGACAAACATTGCACTCCCTGACATGCTGGGGTACATCCTCCTTGAGGCCCTTCCATGAGAACCTCTCTCTAATGGCCCTGTAGGTTTTGGTAAACCCCTGATGGCCAGTCAATGGAGAGTCATGTGACGCATGGAGTATCTTCTTCTTAAGCTGAGATCCCTCAGTCAAGAAGATCCTGTCCCTGTAATAGATGATCTCATCAACCACCCTGTACCTGTCATCTGCTACCTGTCCATCCAACACCTCGCATGCAAACCTGTCCTTAGAGTACTCCACTAACAGTCGAGCCCTCCAATCTATATCCAACTCATAAGAGATAACGTGGCCGGTCTACGTGAAAGGGTGTCTGCTACCTCTTTATTCTTGCCTTTGATGTACTCAATGTCAAAGTCATAGGCTTGGATCTTACTGATCCACTTCTGTTGCCTCTCCTGCAACTGCTTCTGCTCCAGAAAGAACCTAAGGCTGTTGTGATCGAACCTCACCCTGAATCTACTGCCCACCAAATACTGCCGGTACTTGGCCAATGCATGCATGATGGCCAACATCTCCTTGTCGTATATAGAATACAACCTCTCATGCGGAAGGAGCTTCCAGCTCTCAAAGGCTATAGGGTGACCACCCTGCATCAATACTGCGCCGATCCCCTCTCCCGACACATCGCACTCCAAGACAAATGGCTGAGTGAAATCCGGTAATGCAAGCACGGGGCAGCTACTCATCACCTCCTTGAGCCTATTGAAGGTTCACTGTGCTGTGTCTAACCAACTGAATGCCCCCTTCTTTGTCAAATCCGTGAGGGGTGCAACGAGCTGTGAGAAACCCTTGAAAAACTTCCCGTAGTAAGTGCAAATGCCAATGAATCCCCCAAGCTCAGTCACGTTCCTCGGCTCTGGCCACTCTCTGATGGCCCGGATCTTCTCCTCGTGGACTCTCACTCCGTCCACTCCTATGATATGTCCCAATTACAACATCTCCGTCAATCCAAACTCACATTTGGAGAGCTTGGCATAGAACTTCTGCTCCTCCAATATGTGCAATACTGCCTCAATATGTTGGAGATGCTCTTCCCAAGTCCTGTTGTATATGAGTATGTCATCGAAGAAAACCAATACAAACTTCCTCAGATGACTGCAGAAGATATGGTTCATGCACGAATGAAAGGTGGCGGGTGCGTTGGTCCTTAGGAGTTAGTCCATATTGATCATTATAAGGTGCATAACCAGAAAATGGAAGTGCCCATAATGACACCTGAAGGCGGTCTTGGGAATGTCATGTTCCCTCTCGCGTATCTGATGGTACCCAGATCTCAAATCAATATTTGAGAAGAACTTTGCTCCTCTCAACTCGTCCATCAACTCATCGATCCTGGGAATGGGGTACCTGTTTTTCAGGGTATTTTTGTTCAGAGCCCTGTAGTCAATGCACATCCGCAATGTGCCATCCTTCTTCTTCACCAACACCATGGAAGAAGAAAAAGGACTCATGCTTAGCCGAATGTGCCCAAGGGCCAGCAACTCCTAAATAGCTCACTCAATCTCATCCTGATAGGCCTTGGGATGCCTATAGGGTGTGGTGATCACTGCTTGTATACCCTGCTCCAACTCAATGGTATGCTCAAACCCCCGATCCGGTGGCTGCCCTGGCAGAATATCCTCGAATATTGTGGCATACCTGTCAAGGATGGTCTGTACCTCTGGGTGCACTGCCTGTCCTGTAGTCGCTGCCTCTGATGCCCGCAACTCTACTGCCCACTCTATGTCTCCCTTATGGAAGGTTTCCTCCATCCGATGAGCCGAAACAGTCTGAGGCGGATATGTGTGCTGTCCCCGTATCTTCTCATGCCTCCCTATCTTGGAATCATCCCACTCCATCTCTAGGGCCTTCCAATATTTCGTGACCTTCCCTAGAGTGATAAGCCACTGAACACCCAGTATCATGTTGGTGTCTGGAATATAGACCACAAAAAAGTGATCTGTCAAGGTATAGGTGCCCATCGTCACCGATAACTTGGGAACATATCGAGCACACACCATGGTCTGATCTCCTGGAACCAAAACTGAAAATCCATCGAAGCTCTCAGTCTGTATACCTCTCTGCTCAACCATTTGTGCATCGATGAAGTTGTGGGTTGCCCCACTATTAACCAAGACTGATACTCGCTGGCCATGCACTGTCCCCCGTACACGCAGTGTCAAATACTTGGGAACTCCCCGCAATGCTGCAAGAGCTCCTCCAGTAGGTGCAAACGATGTACCACCTGCTACTGGTGGTGGAGGTGGCAAAGTATCCTACACTGCATGACAATCTCCTGCCTCCACATCATCCTCCTCATCCTCTTCCCCGCTGCTCTCGGAGAAAATCTCAATGAAATGTGCTTTCCCAGTAGCACATCTATGTCCTGGTGCCCATGGCTCCTGGCAGGTGAAGCACAACCACTTCTTCTTCAGCTCCCTCTTGGCATCATCCTCAATCTGCACCCGTCTAGGATTCCCCTTGGGAGGCGGAATCCTCACATCCTTCCCCTTAGGCAAGAAAGCCCGTCTCTGGGGATAAGGGGTTTGAGTCCTGGATAAGACATCCTATAAATCCCCAGTCCTGCTGATAGCATCCTGAAGTGTAGCTGGTCTAGTCGACCTGAATAGGCTGCGGAGTGGCTCTACTAATCCCTCCACAAACATGTAGATCATCTGAGATGCGGACAAATCTGGCACCATCACTGAAACCCTCAAGAAATCCGCAATGTAAGCCTCCGGGCTCCCAGTCTACTTGAGCCTCGTCAGCTCAACAAAGTGTTGTTCCGGATCCCTCCGGTCAAAACGATCTATCACTCTCCTAGTAAACTTGGCATATGTCGTCACTATAGAATGCCTGAGTGTCGTCATCCCATGAAACCACCAGTCCTGGGCCTCACCATACAAATGTAATTTTGCCACCTTAATGGCCTCTGTCTCCGACATCTGGTTAAGCTGGAAATAGATGTCCAGCTTCTCCACCCAAGACTTTGCCGAACTGTTTGATGAACCATCAAACGTGGGAAAATGAAATCTGCTAGTTGTGTGGTGGTTGTTTCCATCATGATGATGCCGGTGCCCTCTGTGACGATCGCGGGGTCTACCATCTCGCTGGAGCTGAACAAAGTCTCTGAACAAGATAGCATCTTTGAACTCCTACCCGTATGCCTGGTACTCTGCAAAATAGTCACCCATGTGGCTAGGCTCTGGCTCCTGCTATGCTCCTGCCCCTGTGCCCGCTCCTACAAAGGTGGGCATAGTGGATCGCGTGGGTGCATGCAATGCCATAAGGGGGGTAGTCTCGCGCTTTGACATATGGTGGGATGTTCCCGATCCCTCACCAATCTGAAAACCCCTTGGGGTTTCACGCTGTCTAGCCTCCACGGCAGCGAATCTCTGCCCCATCATCTCCATCTGTCTCGAAAGATCATGTACTGTTTTAAGGAGCATTTCCCTATATCTCCTTGCATCATCATCGTCCCCTGCCATAGGACCCTGCTGCTCTGCGTCCACCACAGGCTGCTCCTGCTCTATATCTGTCACAGGCTGCTCCTGATCCGTGTCCACCACTCGAACACAGTCTCCCTCTCTGTAGGTGTTCTCCAACCTACGCTCAATGTCTCTGTATTTCCTACCTCTGTAATAGATGTAGGGTTTATTCCTTGGTGTCATAGACTGCTAGCTCCATAAGCTGAGCCAGATCTATGCTTTGATACCACTGAAATATCCCGAAAGGGAAATAGGCAGCAATACAAGCATACAACAATATAGGTAATGCCAGAAAAAGAACATAAAGAAAATAGTCATAAAAATGCCGGGAATGCTAAGCCATTTTATTAATCTGAGAATATAAAAAAATACAATAGATGATCAGAATGGTAGCACCTATTCTTGCTCAAGGCAAGTGGAGAACTCTCTTAGAAAGACAGAAAATGGCTGCTCTAAGAAAATGCGTCCCAACTGCTGGAAATCTGCCGTAAAACTGCTGCTGCTAGAATAGAATGAAAACTAGGGGCTGATCCCCTTCCCAGAATGAGCTGAAAATCTGTGGACCACCTGTACTCACCAACCCGGACCAAACCCAGAAACCATATAAAAAATGGTCAGCCTCCGAAAATCACCAGGAAGTCCCCCTTCAAGGAATTACGCTGCCCTCCAAGGCCCAGCGCAGATGCCAAATGATAATAGCTGAAACAGTGCCACAAACTCCTCGGGAAATCTCCTACTGGAAAAGACTAATCCTCCACTCTGGATATCAACTGAAACTCCTGCAGAAACCCCGCAATGGAACACCTCCAAGTAGAACTGCATCCTCTCTCCCAGGGACTGTGTAGTCACAAGAGAAGCCCAGCTCCTCAGCAAAACAACCAACCAAACCTCCTGCTGAAGACTGAAGAAATGACCTTACCCGAGCAGGCACTCGAAGTCCTCCGGGGCTAAGGGTGAGATCTCCGACCAGAGACACTCAACGCACTAAACAGTGCTGCAGATAGGCTAAACAGCCAGCGCGCTCAAGAAGACAAAATTCTAGCTCAAATATCATCAACAACAAGAATACCAAATGAGAAGGCTCTCCCACCTTTTATAACACTGGCCCCTCTCCAAAACCCTAACGTAGTCTCCCTCTCCTCCACGTGCTCCTCCTCCATCTGCGCAGAAGCTCCTAGAGGCTACGTGGGCCCCCTCCTCTGTGTGGTGTTTGACCCTCATGGCTCCCCATAAGTTATAACATTGTGCTACTAGGGAAACACTTTATTTTATTTAAGTGAATTAGACCCCCCCTCTCACTTTTTATTTATTAATAAACTATAGTCCACAAAACTATACAAAAATCGAATATTCCAATTAGCTGTTGCTAATTAGGAATATTACAACTTAGCCCAAGGGGGCTTAAGTCTGGAATAAGAAAATGGGTTTTTTATAGATTTTCAATGTTTTTCCAATGGTTTTGAGGATTTCGATAAGGAAAAGAAGGAGTATTAAACCTTATAAAAGGGGTTTCGATGGGAGAGAGGGGAGAATATGAAAAATGAGGGATTTTATGGGGAATAAAGGGATAAAAACGAGGTTAGTTTTGGAAGTGGAAGGAAGGGAAAAATGGTGCTTGCAGCAGTATTTTCTCTTGGGAGTCAGCAGGATTTCTGAGTTTAAAATGGGCACAGCAGTGAATATTTGGACAGAGGCATGAGGCCTTCAAGAGTCTTCAAGAGGTAACAATTTTTAGCAGTAAAATTCGTTCCTTGAAGACCTCAAAAATGTTTTAGCCAGCATTTGATATGACAAATTTTATAGCTGGCTAACACAAAGGATCAAGCCATATCACTATCACAAAAAAAACCTCTTATGGACATATGAAAAAACCCTGATGTGGTATGTAATTTCATTAAGAGTTTCCAAAGTCTTTTCTCCTTGATCAACAAGCATGAAATCTAGCCATTGTTTTCCTTTAAAAGACAGAGTTGAAATTAATAGAAATCAATTCAAGGTTTATGAGTTGATAGCTAGGTTAAACATAGGCCAAGGAGTGATGTTGATGTTCAAAGAAGCTTTGCTCTTCCTGTCCATGAAGATATTTTTCAAAAACTCATCAAAATTGACAAGAAGTTAGCCTAAGCCTTGCTTCTAAAGGAGACTTTGCAAATAGACACATAGAGATAGTATGTGTAAGAAAGGATATGGAAAGTGTTTTAATTTCAGGGACAACATTCAAAGAAATGAAACATGATACTAGCACAAACAAAGGCCTTTTTATGAAACATATGAAGATACCTGGCTGTTGCATATGATTGTAGGAAAGGTCTTTAAAGGATCTTCATTTTGATAAACAGATGTTTGTCAAACCCAGGTGAATGAAACTAAGGTTCCCACCGTCAAAGAGAAATGTCATTCAAAGGATGCATCTACAATCATTAATATGGTTTTGAGCAAGTTTTCTTTTAAGGGACAGATATAGGCAAACAGGGATAGGGTTGCTGACTTTGTGAAATTTTTCCTTTAAAGGACAGAGATAGAAATAGTAAAAAAGCAGTAAAAAGGAGCCATGACTATGGTGTCATTCAAGAGCGGCCTCCACAGCATTTAAAATCGAAATCTGGGCTTTTGTAATGTTAAAAGGTGATTTGTGTTTTGTTATTACCAAAAAGCTATTTCAAAAAGCATTCAAACCCTCACAAGTTAAGTTCAAAAGGTTTTGGCTTTAAAAGGGTGGAGAGACCGTTGCCAAGTCTCATTTGCAAGTTTCAAAACATAAACAAGCATTCACCAAGTGCTCCCCTAGTTGTTCATTAGAGAAACAAAAGACTTCGAGCAAATTTCAAGTTTTTTCAGGCCCTCAAGCCTGCGCGACACTCCAGGAAAACCGCCCGGCGTGCCTGCGAACAAAAATAAAAGGTCTTCTACTGTGGTGCAATGTGCCTATAGTGCCGGTCACCAACTGGCCAAAGGTCGACCCGACACCCCTCCACTGTGCGGCATTTTTTCCTATGAATGTGTCGCTCACCCTAAACACCTTCAAAAACTCTTTTGAGAGCTTCTCAACCAATAAAAAAGGGCCCTTAAGTGTTTTTAAGGTATTTTTCTCACTCCATGAAAAATTTTGAGTTTAATAAGTAATGTTCTCTTTTTGTGTTTCCAAGAGACAAATAGTGTTATAAGGTGGGGTGTTTTGGTCAAAAATCAAAGGTTCTTGTTGACTGTGAATGTCAAATATCCACACTGTGATAGGCTAGGGTGTGTTTAATCAGTTTTGGAGAGCCCTAGCTACCCTCAAACATGGTGATAACCCACAGTTGCTACAAGGAGCATACTTTGTCAAAAAATTTAGAGGATAAAACAGTTACTGAGAAAGGAGGTGTGTTAGACCAAAGTTTAAAGCTCTTCTAGGGTTATTAAAAAGCCAAAACTAGCCCACAACTGCTAGACAGATGAACAAAGGTGCAGAGACCACAACACATTTTTAGGTGATCATCTATATTGTGGCAAAAAGATGAAGGCTTGGTAAATATAGAAACTTCCTGTTTATGTTATGAGACAACAAATTCTGTACAGCCTCCATAGTTCCAAAAACAGAGTCTGTGAAGGTCTTTTCAAATCAGTCAACGGAGTTTTGTCTACCTTTGTAAAAGAAATAGTGAATAAAAAAAATGGTACTGATTTAAGAGAAAGGTGTTCTTATCAAAACAAATGTTACTTCTTCACCAATAACCACAAACATATCTTTTCAGAGTTATTTGCCCAAGCACAGTGATAAGATTGAGTTTGTTTCATTTAACAAATACTTGTTGTTTGGCATAAAAGAGGACAAACAATGATTTATAAGGAGGGCAGGGTGTGTGCTTGAGAAGCCATTTCAAGGACCATTTGAGACAAATTGTTTTTTTCAGTCAGCAAAGAGTATTCAAAACTGAATGCCTCTGACGCAAGACAGTAGGAGTGGTCTTCATGGGAGGTTTGAGCTTGTTTCAACTGAAGAGGTAAATGCTCATCCATCAGTCCTGTTTAACTTTCATGAGGTTGGGTGTCTAGAGTTTGTCAAAGGGTGCAGGAGGTGAAAATCTATTCCCCTTTGACACATGTTTGTGCTTTGAGATTTCAAGGGAAACACTTTCAGTTGGCAGGCTTGGATTTCAAATTTTCTCCTAGATCCATTTCCAAGGCCACCAAAATCCCTTATGTCGGAAAGAAGTGGCTTAAACAAAGCCATCTAGACTCAGAAGAGTACAAACCCTTTTTGAAGCCTGAGCATAGAGATACATGTCCATCCATCTTTCCCTTCTCATATCTGTTGACTAGTTATGCCCCCCTCATGAAGATAATCATGAAATACTTCACTTGCAAGGGAAGATTCTTTCGAGTCTATGTTTACCATGTCTGATTGCTCATGCATTTCATAAGAGCCAAATTGTTAAATATCCC
The DNA here is from genome assembly GCA_034641835.2 of Pinus albicaulis. Taxonomy (NCBI): domain Eukaryota; kingdom Viridiplantae; phylum Streptophyta; class Pinopsida; order Pinales; family Pinaceae; genus Pinus; species Pinus albicaulis. Next base: position 1,607,618,484 of record CM076570.1, on the reverse strand, counting down.
TTTCTTCCCCCATAGAAGTATTGAGAAAATGGCCTCCACTGTTCAAAAAAAACCTCCTTCTCAGCAAACAGCCTGCCTCTTCCATCATTCCCTCGTCAAGGTTATCATTCTTCATCATCTTGAGAAGAAGGAAATATCTTGGGATACTTTCATTTCACATCCAGATTTTTCCACTGTTCCTTCCTTCCATAAATCTCCTTCACCTTCCACTCAGCACCCTTCGCGTTCTTCAAGCAAGCCCATTCCCAAGAAGCTCAAATTTCCCATTGAATAGGAAGAAGAGGATGAGAAAGGGGAAGAAGAGGATGATGAATAGCAACATGACGAGGAAGGGAAGCAAGGGGAAAAAGAGCATGATGAACAGCAATATGATGAGGAAGAGCAGCAAGGGGGAGAAGAACATGATGAACAGTAGCATGATGAAGCGGAGGAACAACATGATGAAGAGGAGGAACAACAAGGTGAAGAAGGGCAGCAAAAAAGGATCACAGTGAGGAAGGGCAGCAAGGTGAAGAGCATCACAGTGATAATATGAAGCACAGTAATGAAGAGCAACGCCATGAGGAAACTCAAAATAGTGAGAAGGGAGATGATGAGGAGATTGAACATTTTGATGAAGACATTGGTAGCCCTCACAACAGCAAAAAGGATGAAAATGAAGCCCAAAACATTATAGAGACAGAGCCTCAAAGTCCTAAAGACAGCAAAGGAAAAAGTAAAGAGGGTAGCCCTAAAAAAGAAATGCAAGAGGACAGTCAAGGCATCCATGAAGAAACTCAAGACAGTGGCAAGAATGATGAGGAAAGTAACAAGGGCAAAGAGCCAATAGAGCATGTGCTTGCTGCCTCTCTTAGGCAAGGGGACTTGCTCTCTTCTCCAAAAGTGGCCAAGCCCTAGACATCAAGGAAAAGGGTGCCTAAAGTTGTAACTCCAAATGTCACTGGGGCCCTCCCAAGCAACCCATTGTCGCCTTGCCCAAGAGGAGGAAGACCAAGAGAGCCACCCAAAGCAAGGGAAAGGAGAAAGAAGAAAGCAACCATGAAAAGGAGAGGGACTTCTACATAATTCAAATCCAAAGTGATGATAGTGAAAATGAGGCCCGAATCCTAGAGAATCTCTTGATCAATAGAGAAAGCCAAATTGATTCTTTGAGGACAGATCTAGAGAGGGCTAGAAACTTCAATCACTTTTTGCAAATTCAAAATAAACAGATGAGTGTCCACATGGCGATATATGAGACACGGGCCATCAAATACAAAGAAGAGGCCTCCAAGGTACAAGTTAGATTGGAAGAAATCATGGGTTAGTTCAATGATAGCGAAGATGAAGATCAGCCCAAGAGAAAGAGGCCAAGAACCATGGGACTCAGAAAAGCCCTTGAGAAACAAAAGGAGGAAGAATCTGCCCTTCTCCAATCTACTCCTCTCACTATATTGTTCACCCAAGAGATAGAGAACAATCGAGAAGCATGGCTTGAGAGGGTAAATGATCACTTGGAAAAGAAGTTGGAGAAGTCCAATAGAGATTTGGACCTTCAAAGGAGGATGACCAGGCACTATAAGAAGTTAAATCAGTTCGCTCGGCGGAAATTGAAGGCCACACAGGAAAAACTCAAGGAAGCTCAAAGGAGGCGCCCGACACCAAAAATGAAGAAAGACACCTCAAAGCTCCAAATTTTGGCCTCATCTTCACAACATGTTTCTGAAAACCCTTGAGGGTCATGCTCACCAAAATTGGGCGAAATTCAACAAATTTTGGTTTTTTGTCATTTTTGGGTTTTTGGCTAAAACTCATGGGCATCGCCATTTCTTTTTGGGGCATCCTCAAAGGATTAAAATGGTATCATTGGATGCCATAATTTTAGGAGCATCTACTCAGTGATTTTTAGATCAATTGAAGATGATTTTCTCCCCCAAAATGGCAAAACACACTCACTTTTTCCACACTTTGCCCCTTTTATCAGCAAGGTCTATTTTTTGGGTTTTACACACACGTCAGTTTTTGATGGACTTATATTGGTTATTTTGGAGAAATATAATAATTTTCAGAAAATAGACATTCAGAGCTTTCCAACGAGCCATCACGGGCCTCGTTTCGACTTCGGGAAGGCCTCCAAAAGTTGCCGGCAAGATAGAGGACTTTTTGTTGATATATTTCTTAAGTATTTTTGTAAAAAATGAACCTTTCTAAAGTGACTTTTCCTCATGTGCGTTTAGCTATTTTTGGGCATGATTAGTTATGAAAAGTCAATATATTTTCATTTTTTAGCATTTTTGAGATATTTTATTAGATATTTTGTGCCTTGGGCTTTGCAAAGCCTCAATGACAAAATCATATATTTTGGATAGGCCAATGAGATTGCAAGTTGAAGTAGGAGGTTTTCCTCACTCTTGGCCTATATATTCCATGAGAATTCATTGTAAATGAGGCTGAAATTGATGAATAGAAGTAATATATGGTTATAAAATCTTGGAAGAAACACTTGTCTCATGCATTGGATAGTTTCTTGAATGTTTTTTGATGATGAAGGAGGTTTGTTGTTGGATTTCTTGACTTGGTAAAATGGTATAGTGTCCCTCTCTGTTATGCTTCTTAGTTTTCATTCATAATTCCATGTTCTTGCTTGCTATAAGACAGTAGAGAATAGATTTGAGACATGCCCTTGGAGGCACCTCAAGTTTCCTGTTTCTTTATAGCTTCTATGTTTTCTTCCTTCTTAGTCATATCAAATAATCCTTGATTGCTCTTTGATAACTGAAAAATATTGTTTGCTTGTTTCATTTATGGTTTTATGCATGCTAAGTATAATTCACGGTACGCCCTGCTTACTCATGGCTAGTCATAGCTCCACCTCTGAAACTTTTCTTTGATTGTTTGATTGTCATTTGTTGAACCAAAGAGGTCTTGTACTGATCTTTCCCTTTGCCTAAAACTATGCAATCTTGCTTCAATGTGCCCAATAGCTTGAAATAATATGCTTAGGTGTTTCCTCATAATGATTTGAGTTGTTTGTTTGTCTTGAATGTATTCCCCCAAAGTATGATAGCCATTTCCTAAATTTAGAGAGTCATATATCTCTATGCATGGCTTGAATGTTTATTTGTATGCATTGATCAGTTTATAGTTACATTTCTCATGATTAATGGCTTTCCCTACCATGTTTATGTCAGATATTAAACTATTTATGTTTGAAATCCTTTGTTCTTCACAAATTTAATGTCCATCCCACTCCATTTTACCCAAAGATCCATTTTACCTCACTCAAATCGGCCCTTCCGCAACCTTGTATCACCATCTGAAAGCTTTCTTGACCTTTTTGACCCCATAGCCCAGTTTATCTGACATATTTTTACCTATCTTAGTCTTTGATCAGTTCATCCCTCACAACCTAAAACCCAAAACCAAAAACCTACTTCATAACTAGCCTAAAATCAAGAACACAATAAGAAAACACACAGATATCCCTTACACAAATAGAGAGAGCCCTTTTTGAGTCCAGGAAGGCTAGGTCCTTGGGCTCCAAAGATTGGTTTGATGTTACACTGTCATTTGGCTTGCCAATCAGCAAAATCACGAGACACTAACACTTCTGGGAGGGAAAATTTTGTAATACCTCAAGAGCAAACATAGCTAAAGGGGATTGAGCCAAATATTCAACTATATTATAATTCTATGCAGCACTTGCTCGAGGATTATATGTCGATTTATGAATTACTCCCTTTGGTGGCTTAATCATCAATTCAGGAATAATTGGAGGTGGTACTGATTCAGTAGATGGATTCATTGTCAAGGTAGTAGGTTGATCAACTAGACTACCATAGTCTTTATTCCACTTCGACACCAAAATATCTTGTGAAGGTTTTGTGCTGGATAACATTAACACTTGGGAACTAGGAGCTGGATCTGTAGTAACCAAATTTGCGTCTAGATTTTGAAATGGGTCTGTCAACATAGCTGATGCATTTGAAGTCTTGATGATTTTTGAGACTTCAGCACGGTGAGGAAAATCCCTAACAAAGTGTTCCTCGTTATAGATTATGCATGGATAACGAGGTTTCCGTGGTCCTGACGGTTGATCAGATGATCGTTCCTGCGGGTTAGAAGTTTGTTTTTTCTTTGATTTCCCCTTTTTCTTACTTCCTAGTTGCTTATCACTTTCGCCCTTGTCAAATGAGATGGCATTGATTTCGGAAGTAGGAGCAGGATCAAATGTAGTAGTGTTGTGTGTATTTGCAGTGCCTATCAATCTGTCTCTGGCATTAGAGCCCTTTACTTGAGGAGGAACATTTAAATTAGATCGCGGTGCATTTGGAATTTTCTCATAGAGCGTGCCAAACTAAGTATAAATCAAGTCTAAATACTGGGCACGAGCAATGACTTGCTCTTCTGTGATGACGCCACCTTTAGCCACATCCTCTGTTATAGATGGTAATAGTGATCTGATGAACCATTCAACAAGAAGCTGATCGGGAACAAATGTGTTAACCATTCGTCAATGACGACGCTACTCATGAATATGATCTGAAATGTGAGTAGCATTACTTTGTTTGAAGTTGGTCAATAGTTCCATTCCAATTTTGTATCTGATTGGTAACTGGAAATGAGTCAAAAATACAATAGCCAAATCAGTGAAATTGTCAAATGAAGCTCTAGGTAATTCAATGTACCATTTAGCCGCTGGACCTGTGAGTGTTCTCTGAAAAAGACGTAATCAAACATAATCATCATTTAGGGAATTAGATGAACACCATAAATGATAAGTCATAACATGAATCGATGGGTCTTCTCCAGGGTTTCCATTGAATTTAGGAATGTCAGAAGGTAATTTATGTGGTATCAGCGGCCACCAAGGAGCATAATTGATAGGATCATTAGTTAACTGGTTTAAATCTGGTAATTCCAAGGTTGCAACAAAAGGCAATTGTCTATTAAGGTCAGGTTGAGCAGAGCCAGGATAAGATGGAATTTCTTAGGCAATAGTTCTTTGAGCACCGGCATATGGGATTTGTTGCTGGTAACCCAGATAGGGGTTGTTTTGCATAGCAAACGCTTGAGAGTGTTGTTGACCAAAACCTGGATATGTTACTTGTTGAAATGATGTTTGAGGAATTTGCACCTGTGGCTGCCAAGGGGTCTGTCCACCAAGATTATAACCCAAGTTTTTATAAGTTGGATTCGGTTGATATGTATAACCAGATCGTTTTTGTGACATCCCATAAAATGGTGGACCAGCTTGTGAATAAATGATCCAAAATACAAGCTGTTGTAAATTAACCAAAGGATTTTGAGTTTGTGGACCCAACATTGGATGATATTGAGTTGAATAACTCGCCTGATAAGGTTGATGAACAAGATTTTGATTTTGCAACGGGGGTGTAGATGTATTAACAAGTGGTATTGAAGTTGGTGTAACAAGTTGAATTGGTTGATACGATTGGACAACCATTTGTGGTTGGATATTTAGAGTGGGTTTCCATTGACAAACATTTAAATCAACATTAGTCTGACCAAAATGTGACTGAGTACTATCATATTGGGTAACCATAGGTTGCCCCCCAACATTGTTACAGGTCAAAATACCTCCTCATCAGCTTAGAGGAGAAGATAAATATGGAAGGAGTACAAAGACCTAAACTAAACCTATTTCTGCCAAGGTAACGCCTCACTATAACAACACAAGAGCGTTATAATGCACCTGATCAGTGAATAGGCCATGTTAGTGGCTAGGTAAATGCTCTGTTTACAATAGAGGGCAGCGTTACCCATGTTTTGAGTTTGGAACGGGAAAAACCCAAGGAGAATGATTTGAATTTCTAGCTTTTTCTCACAAGAGAGTCAGTACAAAAAGGAAACTGCAAAGCACCAATCTCTTATTGGGCCTTGCCATAAACAACTGAACTCTCAAGGAAGGAAAAAGCATGGAAGTTGATGAAACATCTTGGTTTTTTCTATTCAGAACTAGTGGAAAGAGAAGGGCAATGATTGCTCTCTCCATCTCCTATAAAATGGAGTTAAGGCTCTTGGTTCAAGGTCGAAGGATTGTAAAAGTTTTTGAATACTTGTGAAGTAGAGATCATTGTTGTAGTGTGAAGGTTAAAGGTCAAAGAGGTTCATTGAGAACTTGTTGGTCCAGACATCACCACTTTGAGAGATAGAGAGATTGGAAGTCTAAGAAGGGCTTGGTACAACCGACAGTTGTAATCATCCTTTTTATAAATCAATAGAACTGTATCTGTTTTGTCCATTCTATGCATTGATATTGTCATTATTATTTAATCACTTATATAGCATGAGATGAATGGCTTAGATGTGCATAGTTTAAATGTTTATTATATATTGACTTAATTGATAGGAAATATATGTTATGGTAGAGATTACACGGGTGCTTTGACTGATTGCAGAGTCGAGATTTGGAGTTGGTGAAGAAGGATCCCTGCTTTGCTCTTCAGTGCTCTCCAAAGGAATTCAAGATCATTAAAGAGGTAAGCTTCCATATTATTCCATCAATTTGTTTTAAGTTGTTATGAATATGTATGTGCCATCTTTGTGAACTAGACAACTAATCTTACTATCTGCTTCGGGCACCGGAAATCCCTAAGAGGGATATTCGATAACCAACAACCCAAGAATTTTACACTATAGTAGAATTTGTGACTCCCCTGGGGATTTCCCCATAGTTTCCAGACTATTTCTTTCCTCTTCTCTTCTTTCCTCTATTCACAGACCCTTCTGACCAGTATTTATGCCCATTAAACATTTCAAAAGCTCACAGAGTTCAATCATGTTTCTGTTTGACCATCTAAAGAACTTTATCCTGGCTAATGCTACCTCTGTTGGTGTTCCAGTGCATTATAACATGGGATCTGCTTAAATACAGTGCGTTAGTCTCTGGATTAACGTTGTCTTTACTCAGAGACAGTGCGTTACTCAGCCAAAAATTTTTGTTCACCCCTGCGATTGTGTTTTGGTTGCAGAGTTTTTTGGCCATCAATATCTCTCCTTGACTGAATCCCTGTGCTTGTTTACTAAGCTAGCATTTATGTTTTTTTTCTCTTATTTGAAAAGTTAGCGTCAAAAGCATTTAATTTCTAGAGAAGAATTTTTTTTTTTTTTAGTTTTTCTGCATCTAGCTGAGTTAATTCTGAAAATTTCAGTTCATATATTGTTAAGAAGAGGTAAATAGAAGTCTGAATATTTAAAATTAAACTGTGCTATTTGAATGTTAGTGCATGGATGTTGAAAATAAACCTCTCCTTGTAGAAATACTCTTCATCGAATTGAATATTTAGAGCATATTTTTGCATGGTTTCTTGAGTCAGAGTCTCATTACATTTCATACATCCACTCCCCCTCCACAAGACTAATAATCAAGTACACTAAGAATCAAGCGATAATAAAATCAATCACATTAATCTTTTTGATCTCACACCAACAGTAGTTCAGGCTAGGATCTTGGGTTAGGAAAAATGAGAAAATCACCCAAGATCTCAAAACTTGAAACTAGAGTCATTAACGAGAGAAATCCTACTGCACTCATATTATCGGGATTGTTCCTTTACCGAAGCTCAGTGTGAGACAACACTTGGGTGCACAAGAAGGTAGCTCGCCTTTGAATACATCCGGTGGGTGTGTTATATATTGGGGTTCCCTTCGGGGATGTCGAAACTAGATCGGGGATCTAGGTATTCTGCCCATATAGCATGTTGTCCTTGACCGTGGACCCCCCTAATGATGTCTGTGATTTGAGGTTTCTTTCATGGCCATAATTTTTAGGGACTTACACATGTGACTGGGACAAGCTGTCCTGGTACCTGAAAGAGATGGACCCACTCTGTCTTCTGTCTTTAGGAGGGTACTCATCTTCATGAGATTGCTTACACCTATCGTCTGAGGTTCGGGCGAAGCTCTAGAGTGACCGTAACTGTAATTTTTACCAACCCTCTATGTATACTATTGTGATACTAGATTTCATCACTAGAAAACGATAGTACTCAAACAGGGCACCCTATTCTGGCTACTTGCTGATTGATTTTAGAGAGTCCTTTATTATTTTTTCTTTTTTAGATGTGTGGTTACTGTCATTGAGACTTTATAATACATCACAATTTATTAAAATTTGTTAAAAACAAACAGGTCACCATGGCATCATCCGACCCATGTCGTTTGCCCCAACGACAGCAAGGTCTACCTCCTCTGACTCTTGAGGAACAACTAAACCTTGGTGAACCCGTGCCTTCTACAGAAGAGCAGTCTCCATTGACAAACACTGATTTACACATAGCCTCATATCATACGGGATTTCCAAAGGACCCTTTCACAAAAGGTGTCATACCTCATTACAATCCTCCACTCACTAATCCATTAGGGCCTATGATATTTTAGGTTCCACCATGCCCAGACATGTCTTCAGCTGCACAAACATCCATTTCACAACCGGCATCCATAGGGTCGATGCCAATGGCAACCATCCCAGGTTCGCCACCATCCTCCCCACCAGTTGTCAGTTCTATGCCATCACTTGGTAATCCTAGTAGTCAACATATACCTAATCCCAACCCTACGGTCATCACAACTGTTAGTAGCTCGCCGAGTCCTTCAGGATCTACTCCTACTGTGACCATGTTGGGACCCATGGTCGCTCCTCCCACGAGTGTCACTACTTTGGTTCCTTTTAGCAACCCTTTCAGTTGGAACACTTTACTAAGTTCAAACCCCTTGGCCACTATACTAGGGGGAAGTGTCACCAGCACGCAGGTAGTAGGGAACATTTCACTTCCTCTGCAATCCTTAGGAAAAACTGGAAAACCTATTGTTAATACTATTCCCTTAAATGGTTTAAATATAGGTGTAGGGTCTATGCCATTGCCAAACTATGAAAGTAGTGGCATGCCTTCGGGAAACTCTATTGCATCCATATGTACTAACCCACCCCAACCTCCATCTAGAATGGGAGGGCACTTTTATACTGGGGGCAACCAACCGTTCGCCCCGCCATACAACATGCCCTATGGACAACAACCATATGTCCCTACCCCTCCACCTATAAGAAATTTGTATCAAAGTCCTACTTATCCTCCTGGTAACACATTGATGGGCAGACCCTATGGTCTAAATATTCATCCCATACTTCCTTGGTTAGATTCGGGGGAAAATCCATAATTTCCATTTTTGGCAGCTCTGGACATCCCCGAAATCCATAAACTAACTAATGACCCCATCAATCACAACCCGCTCTGGCCTCCAGTACCACACAAGATTCCTTCTGACATCCCAAAGTTCGATGGGAAACAAGGGGACGACCCAGCCGCACAAATCACTACCTTTCATCTATGGTCTTTATCTAATTCCATGGTGGATGATAGTGTCCGGCTTCAACTGTTTCCCTGCACCCTTACAGGAAATGCCGCCAAGTGGTATATTGAATTGCCATGTGCTGCCATAAACACTTTTGGCACTTTAGCGATAGAGTTTCTAAAGAAATTCCAATTACCAATCAGATTTGAAACCGGAACAGAACTGTTAACCTCGCTGCACCAAGACACCGCCACCCACATCTCCAATCACATTCATGAATGGAGATGTAGGAGGAGGCTAGTCAAAGCACCAATCCCAGATCATCTCTTAGCTAATTGGTTTTTTAAGTCTCTCTTACCCCACATCTCTAAAGACATTGGCCTTTCCGGTGCGGTTATATAAGATCAATGCATTCGTCATGCCCAACATTTGGATTTAATCTATTCACAATCTGGCACGCTATATGATTTACTCCCCAATGCCCCTAGTAACCCAAATCCTCCAGCTACTCAGAAAACCAAAGCTCATGCCGACAGTCTCGTTGGCACAATCTCTGGTGTAGCCACAAAACAGTCTCGAGGGAAAACCTCCCAGCCATCCTCGGCTGCCACTACCCTTAACCAAACGACTACTCTTCCTACCGCTCAGGTAAATTCTGTGCAAACTTCATAAAAACATAGTGGAAAGAATAAGAAGAACAAGAAAAATACATCTTCTTCGGAAGAGCAGTCAGACAATCAGAATAATCCTAATAAAAAAAACACTGCCAAAAATGACAAAGGGAAGGATAAACCCATGAAATTTCCTTGAAAGATCTGTGCGGAGGACCACTTGACATACAAATGTCCTCGGCTGCAGGAATGCACCGATTTTATCGCAAACAAGGATTCTGGGCGAACACCTGTTGTTCTTCATAATCCTTTCCCTAATCAATAGTAGCAACATCAACACATGGTTGACAACCCGCCACAACCCCAACAACGGGGCATTGGTGGTTCGCATCCTTTCGGTGAAGGACCATCTGCCATTTATGCCATTGAGAGTGTTGAACTTCAAACACGAGCCAAGCTTTATGGAAATCCTACAAAAGATTCTCAAGAACCTGGTACTGGTTCAAATCCACCACTGCCCAACGATTTACATATCGAACGGCCTATTGCTGACCCCGTGATTTGTCCCCCCAAAGGGACACTTAGACGCACGAATCATAACACCTCTGCACGTGCAGCCCAAAACTATAACATTATAGAATATTTGGCCCAGGCACCATCAACTATGTCTACTCTCGAAGTATTGCAAACTTGTCCAGCACAAAGGAAAGCCTTTCTTTTGGCCATTGGTGGAATAGACCCCCAGGATTCCATGCTAGCTATCTTTGATATAGAAAAATCTAAAACTCGCCTCTCGCACCAACTCGCATTCCAGGTGTAGGTTGTGTTGAAAGGGAGAATAATCCATCGCACTGTCATAGATGAAGGTGCTTCGACCTGCGTTATGTCACAAGTTTGCTGGCTCAATTTAGGTTCTCCTATCTTAACACCGCCGTCGAATTCCCTCAAAGCTTTCGATGGCCACAAGTTCCTCCCAAAAGGATACCTTGCTAGCTTTCCCATCACTCTGAGTGGGAAAATGGTAACTGTGGACGTTGAAGTCATAGATCGTCATCTCGACTATAATCTATTGCTTGGTCGCAGTTGGTCTTATGCCATGACTGCCATTGTTTCTTCAGTCTTCTGACTCATCCAATTTCCATTGGATGGGAATATAGTCACAGTGGATCAGTTATCCTTTTGCACCTCTGATTATACCACGTTACCAAGTAGCACTGTACCCCTAATAGGAGGCTTTCCTAACTCTTACGTCAGTATCGATATCGGTATTATAAAGGCATCTTCCCTACTGGGTTGTTTTCCTCTCCTGCCGCCACAGATCCCAAACATGGTTGCAATGATATCCACCACTTTGGATGGCTTTATCGACCCATGGATCCTTCTGGCACCTTCAGACATTGATTCCTACGAAGATCAGATGCCGCTCTCACCAGCCGAGTTGGCCTACCAAGCCATCCAAATTACATCTGAACCCTCCACTGCTATGGTTTCGACCAAAGGTACAAACCTCCCGCCCATCACAGTTCTCTCTAAGGATCTCCTCAATGAAGTCTTGCCTACAGACGAAGCTATTCGAGAGATCATGTCTCTAGAAGAACGAACTTGGGGAGAGTTTCACCATCGCGCTTCGATGATCGACTCGGATGTGATAAAAATTGAAATCTCATCTTTTGACCCACCTGAGATAGTTCCCTCAGCTTATATGACTGTTCAAACTATTGATTCAGAAGGGAACATGGGTAATATTTCTAAGACAATGCTCATTGATATCTAGGTCAAAACGGGCATCGTGGAAAATATTCAGATTGGAGCCGATTGCAATCCTGAGGAAATTGCATGCTTCACATCCCTTTTCAAGGAATTCTGCGATGTGTTTGCTTGGTATTATGATGAAATGCCTGGCATAGATCCATCTATAGTCGAGCATGAAATCAAGATTTATGACAATTCCAAACCAATTTGGCAGTGACTTAGACCTGTCCACCCCCGCAAAGCAGCCGCCATCAAAATTGAGGTAGAAAAACTTTTAAACATTGGTTTCATCTATCCCGTTCCTTTAACGGAATAGGTTTCCAATCCGGTTCCCGTCGATAAAACAAGGCACCATTCAATTTTGTGTTGACTATCACAATCTGAAAGCCGATTGTCCCAAAGACAATTATCCTACGCCATTCATAGATCATATTCTCGACGATTTTGCCAGATGTGAATCTTTTTCCTTCATGGATGGATTCTTGGGCTATAGCCAGATTGCAATTAAAAAATAAGACCAACATAGAACTGCCTTCATCTATCCTTGGGGCACATTTGCGTATCATAAACTCCCATTTGGTCTCAAGAATGTTGGAGCAACTTTTCACCGGGCTATGGACTACGCTTTTCACGACATTCGACATATTGTATAGGCTTACTTGGATGACCTACCGGCCCATTCCAAGAAACGACCTGATCACTTCACTCATCTGAAAGAAATTTTTTCTAGGTGTAGATTCTACAATATACGTCTGAATCCTCATAAGTGTGTATTTATGGTCGAGTCTGGGCGTCTGTTAGGTTTCATTGTCTCCAAGCATGGGATTAGGGTTGATCCCAAAAAAGGTTAAGGCGATTTTCGAATTACCGGCACCACAATCCATCCTTCAACTCCAATGTTTGCAAGGGAAGACAAACTTTTTACTTTGATTCATCATTAACTATGCCGAGATGACGAAAGGATTTATGCGATTATTGAAGAAAGGAACACTATACTTATGGGATGACCAAGCTCAATGGTCATTTGATGCTTTAAAACATGCACTTGTTTCAGCCCCACTCCTTAGTGCTCCCGATTACTCACCCGACTTTCTCCTCTACCTGGCAGCCTCACCATCCTCACTTGGAATAGTTCTGGTTCAAGTTCACAGTGACAACAGTGAACATGTGATATACTACTTGTCAAAAGGTCTGATCGGACCTGAAATGCGTTATTCACATGTGGAGAAACTTTCTCTGGCGGTAGTTTTTGCCGTCACTCGACTCCGACATTATATATTGATGTGACAGACTACGGTTATTGCCTTGTAGAACCCCATGAGACACATCCTGTCTCGAAAAATTATTGGAGGAAAATATTCCAAATGGATCATAATCCTCCAACAATTTGATCTGGTCTTCACAGCTGCCAAAGCAAAGAAATCCCTCATCTTCGCCAAATTATTATCGAACCTTCCCAGAATCGACCCAGGAGAAGTAGCTCATGATCCATTTCCTAATGATTCTGTATACTTGGTTGATTCTTCGGACCCATGGTATGGAGACATTTTGGTCTACCTACAAACCCAATGCTTCTGCCCAACTCTCACGTCCGACGACCGTCGTCGTATTCGCCACCAGGAAAAGCACTACCTCGTGTTGAACAATACACTATATCGTCATGGTGTCGATACTATTCTCCAACGTTGTCTCACTTTCAATAAAGCGGAATGCATTTTGAATGACTGCCACGCAGGGGCATGCGGTGGTCATCTTTCGAGCATAGCTACTGCCCAAAAAATCCTCCGTGCAGGTTACTATCGGCCCACTTTGTTTAAATACTGCATTGTAGCAGTCCAGAAGTGCCATCCATGTCAAATTTTCACAAATAAAATGTGTGCTCATCCTGCCCCCCTTCATCCGGTTATCTCCATTGGTCCTTTCGCTAAATGGGGAATTGACTTTGTCACCTGCAATCTCACTTCGGAAAATGGACACAACTACATTTTGGTTGTGGTCGACTATTTCACAAAATGGGCGAAAGCCATTCCAACTTTCAAGGCCGATGGCGAAACTGCCGCTCTCTTCCTGTTCAATCAGGTAATCTGTCGGTTCGGCATACCCCTATCTATTGTCACAGATCATGGATCCCACTTTCAGAATCATATGATGACCGAATTAACATCCATGCTAGGTTTTCGTCAAGATCAATTTTCGTCTTACTATCCTCAAGCTAATGGTCAAGTAGAAGCCATAAATGGCGTCCTCAAAACCATGATTCGTTGATTAGTCGGAAATCATAAAACCACATAGCATCGGAAGTTGTATTCCGCATTATGGGCATACCGAACGTCAGTCAAAACTGCCATAGGCTTCATGCCATTTCAACTTGCATTTGGCTTGGAGGCAGTACTTCCAATCGAATGCGAAATTCCATCACTCAAACTCGCCGTTGAACTCCTGCCTGGCACCACCGCCACAGAAGAGCACTTGCTCTCGCTTTATCATTTGGACAAAACTCATCGAGATGCTACACTAGCACTCGAAGCTCACCAACGCTGAGTCAAAGCTCAATACGACAAATCTATAAAGCCTCTTTATTTCCAAGAAGGCGATCTTGTTCTACTCTATGATCAGAAACATGACCTCTTGGGGGCAGGAATGTTGCAACCATTATGGCTTAGTCCTTACATCGTCATGAAATTCCTCTCAAAAGGGGCTTATGAACTTCAGGACTGTAATGGAATTCCACTCACAAAGCCCCGCAATGGGCTCTATCTAAAGAAGTATTTTGCCTAGTTTCGCACTAGGCGTATTCTTTGTAATTTTATGTATATAATTTTTGCCTATTGTTTTGATGTCTCTGGATATTTTTCGGTTTTTGAGGTGTTTTTTCTCATGTACACTCTTTTTTCACACAGATGTCGTCATCCTCCTTATCATACGTCGGATATGCGGATGGTGCTAGTCGTCACACTAGACACATTGCTTCAGCTATTTGGGTTCTCTATACTCCTAAGTCGAAACTTCTTGGTTCTGGGGGAGTTTTCCTAGGTAGTGCCACCAATAACGTTGTCGAGTACATGTCAGTGATCCAACTCCTCATGGAAGCGGCGTCTCATGACATCTCCAATTTAGAGGTCAGGTTAGATTCCAAACTCATCATTATGCAGTTAAACAATCATTTCCGTGTCCGTCATCCAGTCTTGTTACGTTATTTTTTAAGGGTGTGAATTTTAGAATGTCAATTTCAAACAATCACATTTGAGCACGTTCCTAGAGAATTTAATGCATTAGCCGATTCTTTGGCAAACTATGTGTTAGATTGGCATTTCTCACATTTATTATAAAAGATTTATACATGAGTATATATATTTTCATCACATTGAAAAATACATTAAAAAAAATCACAAAACAAAAAATCACCAAAAAGTATGTATATATATATATATATATATATATATATATATATTTTGTGTCCAATACAATAGTTACATCAAAAAATCTTCCAAAACTTGGGTGTTTTACAAAACTTTGGCTATACTAAGCCACACTCTAACACTAATACATCTGCTCCACCAGCTAGGCCTGATGATCATGGTAACATACAACTGCTCTAGCTATCCTCCTGAGAGACATCAGGCATCTCTCCGGCACGCCTACGGTATGCCGCTGTAAATGAACTGGAACCTCCTACATAGGAAGGGGTGGCATAACCATACCCAAACCCTCCAAGTTTCTGGAGAGTTCATGTAAAACCTAGGCATCATCATCCTCGGTGGCTTCCGCATCCTTTGGTGGTGCACCAGCCCCGGGTAGCTGCAGTCCTCACCGTGCATAGCGAGGGGCCCCAACTGGGCGGACAGGTGCCACATCTATGTCAAGCAAACAATGCTTCATGTCAAAACATAATTTTCACCATATTTCAACAAAAAAAATTGCATAAACATTCAAAAGAAAAAAATAAAGTACTTCCTTGAAATACACTGATCATTTCCTTCTTACCATCGAGTCCCCACTGGGTGCTGGGGGGAAGCACTAACTCCGGATCGCCTGTGAATTTCATCCCTGCATAGGGATAATCCTCAATCATAATAATATGGGAGTTTAGCCAATCAAAAAATCCATCATCAAAATAGTGGCAGACGGGACCCTCTCCAATCCGCGGAAGCAAAGCTACCCACTGAGCCTGCCTCGACTCGCATGGGCCCAATGGCACTGTAATGATCCTGGGCCTCATCAATCATACCCGCTATAGTAAAAATGAGACAATCAGTGTACTGTACCCAAACTCTCTCTGGGTACAGGTCTTACATGCGATAAGCTTTGCTCAGACCCGACGGACAACTCCGTCACACCAGTCAAACACCTGAGACTGCATACAGTCCAAGGCTAGTAGCATCTGAGCCTTGGTGGCCACATGCTAACTCTTAGCACCTGACAAGCAAAAAATCATCCATAATATAGACCTCAGTGGTCTTAAAGTCACCTGTGTGATCGGTACCCAGTTGCTCACAGCCTGTGTGTCGCGTATGCAATGCTCGAGAATAAGATTAGTAGTGGAACGCGGGTCAGCTCTGGACCCCATCAAGTTGGGCCTCAGTCCACGACATGACAGGCCGATTAAAAAGTACACATCATCCTTCTCGATTGAGAGCTCATTGCCCCCAATTCGAAAGACATGGTGACGCTCGTCCCATTGTTGGATTAGCCACCTCAGGAGGTCCTCTTGACCCCTCATCAGTTCTAAATGGGCATATTTTAGCAAACCACATCTACGGAGAGCCATCAAAGTTGCAACATCCGTAATCATATCTCGTTCTTCCCGTTCATGTTCTCTCTCTCGACCTACAAATGCAACATTTTTTAACCGATTAAAAATTTCTTGGACCACTTCAAAACGTTTAGAAATGAGTTACTAAAAAAAGTGGTGTGCCTAACGCTGGCCATAGTGTAAAACAGAACGTGCTAACGGGACATCCCTTCACGGGAAGTGTGCTTCATGCAGTTCTAACACTACTGCCCTGCGTTAGTCGAAATAATTTTTTAGGGCCTCACAAATTTCCCATTTTGAACTAGAAAAACTTAACAAAAAGACAATTAAATGACAGTAGGAGGTTCTAGCTCTTACCTGGATCTCGCGGGAAGGAAAACCGTTGCCCGGATTGACCACAATCGTCAGCTGAAGATTTCACCCCTTTTCACCCCAGAGCTCCTTCACAGCACTCAAAACAGTGAAAATGAAGGTCTTCTGACCTTCTTATAGCCAATTCTAGGGCATGACTCTCTTAAGCTAGTCGGCAAAAGTCGTGAATTCTTGCTGCATATATGTCGCAACTTTTGAGATTTTTTACTGATGTTCTAATGAGTGATCAAGATTCATATGCAGACAAACACATGTTTAGTCGAGCATTCTTTTTACGGTATTTTTCTTTCTCGATAATCCAAAAAACCTCAAGTTCCCTTCTTCAGACTCGTTAAACTTATACGAAGTTGATGTCAAGCATTCTTTTTATGGGATTTTTCTTGCTCGTTAATCCGAAAAACCTGGAGTTCTCTTCTTCAGACTTGTTAAAACTGATATGAAGAAGCACTAAGCTTTCTTTTTAGGGACCTTTTTCTCGCTCATAAAACTGAAAAAACCCCGAGTTGACTTTTTCAGGCTCGCTAAACTACCACGACAGAGTAAGGAACCATTCTTTTCCTCTTTTTCAAAGCTCTTTAAACCAAAAAAGTAACCAAGTTTTCTCCGCGTGACTCGTTAAAATTTCACGGAGGGCACCGTGTTTTTCTTTGTCGGACTCGTTAAAATTTCACAAAGAGTACTGAGTTTACTCCATCTCCTCGTACTCATAACAAAATGAGGTAGACGTCCATCGAACATAAATTTCTCACTTTTCCAGCTTTGATGGACTAACTCACAGAAAATGAACTATTTCGGGCTTACTATTCACCCTTTTTCGTGCCCGGTTATCAAGACATGACAAAGGTACCCCAATGGAGTTGTCTTTTACGACATTTTTCAGACTCTCTAAATATGAAAAATTCACCAAGTTTACTCGCGTGGACTCATTAAACCTAATTAGACGGCGCACGGAGTTGTCTTTTATGATATTTTTCAGACTCTCTAAATATGAAAAATTCACCGAGCTTACTCGTCTAGACTCGTTAAACTTAATCAGATGGGGAAAAATTTGGACAAAATGGATACTACCTCTGTTACATTTCAGAAAGGTCGATTTGGCAGCAAAAATATTGAACATGGCACTTCCCAGAAAAATATTTTGCAGTTAGCCGAACCCTACCATCTATGAGTATTAGCCTTCATTTCCCAGTGTTCCTATACCGGTCAAAATCCTAACACACTCTTTGGTGTTCATTAAGCCTCAGCTGCCTAGTTACCTGTTATAGTTCCTTCTATTGTTCAAGAAGATCTCACTATCTACTGCTCCTCTTATCAACCAAACCGCTCATTATGCCAGAAATTATTTGTCGTCAGACATCCCCATTTACTCTTCATTATCTCCATCACAAACAAAATCATTTGTTTTTCGTTTCATGTTGACTGATGTAGGACACCTCAATGCCTACCTTTCAACAAATATCTTCCTATTGACTTCAGCATATTATCTAGGAAGTTGATCCAAAAACCCATTAGTACCCGGATACTTGCAGACATCAGTGGCAGGTAGTCTTGTGTTTGATTAGGAGTCTTCATCATTAGCTCCTGGTTGAATGATTCTATGAGTGTTCAACTTCAACTCTTTTTATTCACACTCGCTAGATTGTACTGTGCATCTTAGGGACCATCATCATTATCGGTGGCCACCTTCACGTTTATTAATAGTTTTCATTATCAACTGGTAATCAGACAATTTCTCACATTTTCAACGATAGCTCCTTCATTCACATGTTGAGAAATATGCAGTTTAAGTGAATCGGCGGTCAAGACCTTGGGGCAATGGTTACATCATTAAAGTTGTGTTTTCTTCCCCAAGTTGCGATACTGTTTATGGAGACAACTTCTTTAGCCTGATCCTGTTATGACAGACACTTCCACATTGTGCTCATCAGTGGACAGATTCTTCATATCTCTATTCTAGAGAAATCATGTTTTTTAAGCTACTGAGCATGGGTATTCCTGACTCAAGGTAGATACTATATTTTCTGACATATGTTGTTGTTTCAGGTTTTCCTCAGTCTTTCAATCTCTTTATCTCTACTACACATATTATAAAGTATTTCGGCCATTTTCTTCGTCTCTGACCTCACACTTTAGGGGGCATCTGTTATAGGTCAAAATACCTCCTCATCAGCTCAAAGGAGAAGATAAATATGGAAGGAATACAAAGACCTAAACTAAACCTATTTCTGCCAAGTGAACGCCTCACTATAACAACACAAGAGCGATATAACGCACCTGATCAGTGAATAGGACGCGTTAGTGGCTAGGGTGATGCTCTGTTTACACTAGAGGGCAGCATTGCCCATGTTTTGAGTTTGGAATAGGAAAAACCCGTGGGGAATGATTTGAATTTCCAGCTTTTTCTCACAAGAGAGTCAGTACAAAAAGGAAATTGCAAAGCACCAATCTCTTATTGGGCCTTTCCATAAACAAATGAAATCTCAAGGAAGGCAAAAGCATGGAAGTTGAGGAAACATCTTGGTTTTTTCTATTCAGAACTAGTGGAAAGAGAAGGGCAATGATTTCTCTCTGCATCTCCTATAAAATGGAGTTAAAGGCTCTTGGCTCAAGGTTGAAGGATTGTCAAAGTTTTTGAATACTTGTGAAGTAGATATCATTGTTGTAGTGTGAAGGTTAAAGGTCAAAGAGGTTCATTGAGAACTTGTTGTTCAAGACATCACCACTTTGAGAGATAAAGAGATTGGAAGGCTGAGGAGGGCTTGGTACAACTGATGGTTGTAATACTCATTTTTATAAATCAATAGAACTATATCTTTTTTGTCCATTCTATGCGTTGATATTGTCATTATTATTTAATCACTTATATAGCATGAGATGAATGGCTTAGATGTGCATAGTTTAAATGTTTATTATATATTTACTTAATTGATAGGAAATATATGTTATGGTAGAGATTACATCGGTGCTTTGACTGATTGCAGAGTTGAGATTTGGAGCTAGTGAAGAAGGATCCCTGCTTCGCTCTTCAGTGCTCTCCAAAGGACTTCAAGATCATTAAAGAGGTAATCTTCCATCTTATTTCGTCAAGTTGTTTCAAGTTGATATGAATATGTATGTGCCATCTTTGTGAACTATATAGCTAATCTTACTGTCTGCCTCGAGCACCGGAAAGCCCTGAGAGGGATATTCGATAACCAACAACCCAAGCATTTTACCCTATAGCAAGCATAAGGAGGATAATAATATCGAAAATATTGTTCACCGAATGCTGGGAGTCCAGTTGATATGGTATTTAAAGGAATTGACCCATAATGAACGGCTTGATATTGCCCTGATGATGGATTTAATGAATCAATTCGTTCAGTACTAACCATAGGACTACCAGTTAAAACACTAGATGATGACATTAGAAAATACCATGGACGTGAAGGTGTACCAGAGAAAGTGCTAGATAGTGATTTGTAACCTGTTGGGACCGAAGCGCCACCATGCAAGTATGACTCTGGTGATGTTGTGAACATCGAAAAAGTAGCGAGGGTAGGAGCTGATGTAATTGGAACAGCAAACCCAACCAAAGATGTCGGTTCAGACATGGTCATTTGACCAAATTTATACCTTCCAAAATCAATGGATGATTGAATGGCAATGGGATCAACAAAAGTAGATGGAAACGATTGAGGAAATGACTGGTACAGGTAAAGGTCTCCCCCAAAATGGTTTTGACTTAAAGGTCTATCAGGTTGAGGGATTTCTTAAATTGTGATTAAACTAGGAGGAAGAACTTCACCATCAGGCCCAAAATATATTTCCGACAGTTGACTGTGTGAAATTAGAGTTTCAGTGGTTACAGAACTTTGTGGAATGACCAAGGTAGGAACAACTTTCGGCTGTTCACGAATCAGATATTCTGGCAAGGAAGAGATAGGATCTGGATCAATTTGTGATTGAACAACGTCAAGTCTATGAGCTATGGTCTTAGAGACTGAATGGATTGTGACCACGGGTAACTGTAAAGAATCCATTTCGACAACAGTAAACGAATCGGGATGTGTGGAAACAATTTGAGCTAACTCTGGTTGAGATGATAATGTTTCACCAGGGGTACGAATTGTACTTGATTCGGCAGATCGTGATCTCCTTTGCCTACCAGAAATAACTTCCGGTGGTAAAGGTGGTTTCAAAGCTAATCTATGTGAACGATAGGGAATAAGATTGTTTTCTTCCATGATTACTGATTTATTTTATCCAAAAATAAATAAATAAAAAGAGGGTAATGCTAGGCAAAATGGTTTACCAGGAAACTCTGAACTGAAGAATACCTCTTGGCGAAGCAAGAAATACAGGCAGGTAATCTCCCCGAATTATGTGTTCAATGTATCACAATTTTAAGGCGGCCGACTCGGTTCACTATGGATGGATAGCACCTAAAATTTGTCCTCCCAAATATACCCAAAGGTACGTGGAGGCCCAAGTCCATATTAGCACTGTCTGATGTGAAACCGCACAGTGAGAGCACCCCTTTATACTTATTGTACTGTAACACCACCTGATATACCCGAGAGTACGTGGAGAAGAAATATATAGAGCTACTGGTCAAATAGAGCATTAAAATTTTCAAAACAAGTCAGCAAACAAAATTGAGGCAAAATACAAAGTCAGATTCAAGGGGATTTGTTCCTTTCAGGAGCCAACACAGTGTCCAAAGGGAGACAGTGCTCTGCAATGCAGGCTGACAAGGGAGACAGTGCTCTGCAAAGCACTGTGCCCTGACCAAGGGTGCGTTGGGTGCAGTAAACAAAGAAAAAGCTACCTTTTGGCTCACTAACTTTGCAAATTGAACTCTGAAAATGGCTAATCTTTATGTGAAAAAGCTACTAGGTGGATTTAGAAAGCAGATCAAGGACTAAATCACCAAGCTTCAAGAGAAATTCTCCCTAGTGGAGTCGCCAGTTTGTTGGGCCAGAATTGTAATCTACGGATAAACTACACTTCCCTAGACTGGTGTCTAGTCTAGAACAACAAGTGAAAGACTGCACTACCCTTTTTCCTAACTCAGAACATATACACAGAGAGGATTGGATGCTTACTTGTTTCAATTCCTTCCAAATGGCTCCTTTCTGTCACTTCCACTACAACCTCAACTTCAAGCAGTTTCAAATAGCTGAATGCTTCTTGTAAGAGAGAGCGCTGAAACAATAGAAGATGCAATAATCTAGATATCTATTCAAGTTAATTAGCCAAATTAGTTAAGCATAAACTACATTCATCAACAAATATTTTACAACATGGAAAATCAAAGTAAACACGGATGCATGTAGGGAAAAACAAGCTATACTCTTTATTGATGATAGAAGGAGAGGTTACAACCAAGTGACTGATTCATTGTGACCTTCTAGCATAGTTCCTTAGTCTCATCACAGACCTGCATTGGTGAGATCCCACATGTTTAATAATAAGCTTCAAACCATGGAAAAGCCTTGCTTTGATGAAAATCTTGTTTGATTCATGAATGCTTCCTGTCTTAGGGCATATAGCAACTAAGATGATAGGGAATGATAGACCATTTGATCATCGGTCTTGGAGATGCTGCCCATTTAACCAGGTCATTGGGAATGGTGCCCAAATTGACCTATAACAATAGGTTACATGATGTCTCTGTGCTGCGTTGTCTTAGGAGCACGAAGGGCTTCCGGTGTATTTCCTCAGAGGTAAGAGACTTTCCCTACTTTAATGGTTCTAATAGCATTAAGAAGCTTCTGTGAATCTTTGAAGCTGAAGTCCCAAGGGAATGAAGGCTATGGGCCCTTAATCTCACTATGCACGCAACTCCTGCAAGGTGGTAGGACATGCATAAGGGGGCATTCCAGGATTGGGAAGAATGTCGTGACATGATGATCTTACGATTCGAACCTCCAGCTCACCTGCACGTAAAGACTTTGTTGGGGCCAGGGGACCAACGTGAGAACTTGTCCGCATGGATGACAGAATGGGGTGACATAACTACAAAATAATGGGTCCATCTGTTCATTCATGCCTTGGGGCCAATCCCAACCACATGGTATCTAGACGCAGAATTACAACAGTGTACCCACCACTGGGAAACCCTGAAGGATGAGTTTGTAGGGACATTCGGGCTAATAGGAGGGACAGAGGCACTCAATGAAGCTCTGCAGGACATTGATGCCTTAGTATTTGATGAATCCTGCCCATGCACAACACATGGGGCACCAACGTGGGAAACGCAGATGTAGGATATTTTCAACTACCGCAATTTATCAATCGAAGTGTGTGATGACGATCCGTGAAATGTCTCTATCTTGGAATCGGAGGGAGAGCGCGCAGTTGCTGGACCTCCACTATAGAATGTCGATGTCACTAAGCCTTTGAAGCTGTGAGAATTCAACATTGGAATGGAGGTGCAACCTTAGTTAGCTAAAATTGAGGACTGTTGGGAAAAGTTGCAGAACTCCTCATGGAATACCAGGACTTATTCCCTACGAAATTTTTGGATCTCAAGGGGATCACAGGGGACCTAGGAGTTATGCATATCACTTTAAAACTAGATGCACGCCTAGTAAATTAGTGCCCTTATCGGTTGAACCCCAAGCATAAACAAAAAGTCAAGGAAGAAATTGACAAACTGCTTGTTGCTGGTATCATCGAACCAGTCGAATAGTCAGACTGGGTAATTCCTATGGTGGTTTAGGAGAAAAAGACTAAGGGAGAGATACGAATCTATGTTGACGTGCACAAATTAAATGATGTTTGCGTACATGATCCCTTTCCTACGCCATTCTCAGATGAAATCCTTGATAGCGTAGGGGGGCAGGAGGCATAGTGGTTCACAGATGGATTCTCGGGTTATCATCAGATCAAGATCGTACATGAAGATCGCAGCAAAACCACATTCGCTACTCAATGGGGTTCATTTCAATACACCATAATTCCATTTTGACTCAAGAATGCCCCTGCCATCTTTTCATGGGTAGTAGTTACAATATTTAAAGAATTTATCCACAAGTTCTTGGAGGTATATTTTGATTATTGGAATGTATTTGGGTTAGTAAAGAGTCATGTCTCGAACGTGCACATAATGTTGGATGTCTACAAAAAGCACCAAATATCCCTAAATATTAAGAAGTGCATATTCTACGTACCATTTGGGATCTTATTGGGTCACATAGTTTGTCGACAAGGGCTAATGCTTGACCCTGCCAAGGTGGTGGTTATCATCAACCTAGCAGTTCTTACAACTGAAAATAAATTGTGCTCTATCCTCAGACACATAGGATACTATAGGAATTTTATTCAAGGGTACATACTAATCACAACACCTATGGAAAAATTGCTGAAAAGGGAGGTATCATTCTGTTGGGATGAAGAATGTCAGAAAAGCTTTGAGTTACTCAAGGAGAAGATGGTCTCTATGCCTATCCTCATCTTTCCTGATTGGGCGAAGGTGTTTCATGTCCATGTTGACACTTCAGGGATTTCCCTAGGAGCTGTCCTGATGCAACCAAAGGAGGAGGACATTGACCATCCAGTTGCATTTCCAGTAGGAAGCTCTCTAGTGCAGAGCGTAACTACTCCACTACTGAGCGCGAAGGGCTAGCCATAGTGTACGCCCTACAAAAGTACCAGCATAACTTATTGGGTGGGAATTTCAAGATGTTCACCAACTTAGATTTGAAGTACCTAGTGAATAATCCTGTGTTGGGGGAAAAAATATATCGATGGCTCCTATTGTTTCAAGAATGACTTTGAGATCATCATAAAGCCGGGAAAGTTGAATGTTGGGCTAGATCACCTATCTCAGATCGAAAATGGTGAAGAACCAACCAACCTAAAGGAAGGGTTGTCAGATTCGCAGCTGTTCGCTATTAAGGTAGTATTTGGGCACTTCGCTAGCACCATTCACCTCTTGACTACATAATGGCACCTACAGAGTATTTAGTACAACAGCAGAAAAATCTGGTAACCCGCGCAATATATTTTACCATTATTGTAGGTCACTTGTATAAGGTGGGAGATGACGAAGTACTGTGAAGATACATCTTGGAGCATGAGTGGCACACCCATGGTTGCTTGGGAGCGAGAGCACCATTTTCAAAAGCTCCCGGTCCAGAGCGTTTCGGTGAGCGTTTTTTTCTTAAATATATATATATATATATATATATTTAAATTTTTTATATTTTGATGCATATATGTCAACAAAATCATGTAGAATGATGA
Organism: Pinus albicaulis; assembly: GCA_034641835.2. Taxonomy (NCBI): domain Eukaryota; kingdom Viridiplantae; phylum Streptophyta; class Pinopsida; order Pinales; family Pinaceae; genus Pinus; species Pinus albicaulis. Next base: position 1,607,593,470 of record CM076570.1, on the reverse strand, counting down.
ATTAGACATAAAAAACATAAAAACATAGATTGAATCATATAACAACAATCATCTAGAAGTTATAATCTTCATCAACCATGCCCACAAGTTGGAAACATACAACATATTGACTCTTGAGTCTCACGAATCATCAATCTGAAGATTTCAAGCTTTCAAAATTCAATATATAACATTTATCATCATTGATATATAAAATTTATCATCATTGATTCATTGATCACCATATAACTTTCATGAAGCATCATATTCATAGTTCATAATGACTTATAAACTTATAAAACCAACTTCAAAGTTTCACCTTTCAAATTCAAACTTCAAAATTAAATTGTCATTAAATATGAAAGAGTCAAGTTTCAAATCATCAACAATTATAAAAGATAAAAACTACTAGAAAATAGAAAAGACTAGTAAACAACAAATCTATTTTATCTATTGGCTAGCCCCTTGCCACACCCACGAGAAATGTCTAATTTTTGAGAACCACGAGGCAATGGTGGTCTTATAGTACTCTCAGGAGTATCACATCCATGACCATGACTAGAAGGCAGAGGGCAACATGAGGATGTAAGTGGAGGCTGAATCTGCAAAGGAACAATAGTTAGATATCGAGCACTAGCACTGGCACCCGCACTGCCACTGGATGGTGGGACTGGCCCTATGTGTGGTGGTGGCATGCCTATTGATGCTTCATCATCATCCCTCAAAATTTATGCTTCCAATTCTTCCATATGTACAGTGTCGTCCTCCAGATTATCATCCCCTGGGTTGTTGTCCCAGACTTTAAATGATTGATCCTCATATGCCCGATCACAGTAATGACTCAACAACCTCAAGTTGTAATGCACATAAACCAAGCTTTCAGCTCGATTTTCATTTAGCCTATTTTTTCTCACATTATGTATGAAGGTGTAGGTGCTCCAACACCTCTCTGTAGAAGAAGTATTCACAACTTGTGAGAGAATTTTTTTTTCCAACTTTGGAAAAATTCCCATGCTGCCATATGCTTCCCACCATGTGAGAGCGTCAAATCTGTCTCTGTCTTCCATTGAATGGAAAGAACCAAAGTTACCAGTGCAACTGAAGTATCTGCCTAATTCAAGGTGCAATGCAGCACACTCCTCCCTGTTGCGGACCAACTTGTCTAATGCCTTCATGTACCCCTCTTGTACCTCTGGATCTGTGTGAGGTTTGATCCTAACCCCACCTCCAGGTGCAGGTTGGCCCAACCAAGATGGAGAGTAGTATTTTTGCATAAGGATATATGCCCATGCATGTAGTGGAACATTGAGCTTATTCCACCGTGCACACACACAGTCATGAATCATTGCATAGAATTTGGGATCATTATCCTTAACAACATCTTTTATTTGGCCCAACATGCTATCCATCTTCTCATAAACCTCCCTAATCACTGGTTTATATGTATCTAAAAAATGAATCATGTGATAAATGGGCTTGGTGAAGTTCAAAATTTCCCACACACATGCCCAAAAAAAAGGGTCAAGGGCGGTCTCCTCCACATGTTCAAAACCTTACATGTCAACTATTGTCGCTGCCCTGTCCTTTAATACCTTCCAGTGTGGGCTTGATACCATTGCAACCAATGACTCTCTTACCTTCAAAAGGTGCTTGAAGATGAGGTAATAGCTAGCAAATTTAGTCTTTGCTATCTTCAACAAATCCAATTTGGAGTGAGTACGGAAAAGCCCATGGGTATTGCTATGATTTGTAATGAATTTTGTCAAATTTTTACCTCTCTTGTACAAATCACTAAGCCATTTGAATTGAGGTTGTTTGTTTTTAATGATATCATGCATCAAAAGTTTCATTATGTGAACCAAACACCCAGACCAAAATATTTTGGGGTATTTATCCTCATTAATTGCTCCTGATGCCTTATAGTTAGCAGCATTATCAGTGATGACTTGGATGACATTGTATGGCCCAGTATTTTCAATTATTTCAAGTAATGGTTCTGCAATGTTAATGCCGGTCTTGAATTTTTCTGAATAATCATATGCTGAAAGGAATATTGCACCACTAACCGACACAACCAGAACACTTATCAATGGTTTTCCTTTTACATTAGTCCATCCATCAGATACAATGGACACCCCATGCTCATTCCAAGAATTTTTCATTCTAGCCAAAGAATTGTTTATTTTAGCTCTTTCATGATCAAGTCCCACGGTTCTAGCCTTGGCATTCCCAGGGCTCCTATATCCTTTGGGGGCATCATTAATGGCAGAAACCATTTCATGCCAATAAGGTGAGTGAAGAACATTGAATGGCACCCCACATGCATATAGACACTGGAAAAGTTTTGAATCCACATCATTCCTACACCCTTCGTCAAGGAAATCGGATATGGTTCTACACCTTAAGGAGATGTTTGGTCCAAGTGTGCCTCCATATCCACTGCCATGGGTGGAAGTTGATGGAATTCTTTGTCCATGATGTGATGGACCTGGTGGTGTACAAGAATCAATGAAACCCCTAGATCTTTTAGATCTCTGTAGGGAAGCCTCCTCTTCCTTTCTATATTTCTCTCTCTGTGTTGCTGGCACACTGACACAAATTTTGATTCCTAGATTTTTGACTCCATCCCCTGGCATTTTCCCACAAAGGTATGCCAGGTATGAACCTGTGTATTCTTTATTGCAATGGGGGAAAAGAAATTTAGTGGTTCCACCACCTTTCCCTCCTTCCTGCCTTTGAACATATTTCCACAAAGGTGTTTGACTTTGGTCTTGTCTAGTTGGGGTATCAATGGCCTCATGTTCTCCACTCTCCCCTTCCTCCTCAGCATACTCCTCATCATCTTTAGGATTTTCATCAAATCCACTATAGCCCACTTCTTCATCCTCCTCTTCTCTAATGGGCCTCTTTCTTCTACTCTCCAACACCATTATTACAAAGTAAGGAACCAACATGAATAAAATCCCTAGCCATATAGCCATGATGTTTCAAGTTTCAATTTTCAAGTTTCTAGCCTACAAAAAAAATGAAGGAATGCCAAATGGGAATAGGAAATGCAACATAGGAAAAAAAGAAGAAGCAAATTTTCACTTTTCAACACACTAAAATGCAACATTGAGGAAAAAAATCAAGTTTTCATTTTTGAAAAACTTAAAAACAATTCCTAGAAAATAAAAAACTAGATTAGAAGACCTACCTCTTTCTTGCAATCCTCCTCTTGGAAACTTTCTCTCTCCTTGGCACTTCCGCTCTCCAACTCTCCAAACTCTCCAAGGTCTCCTTCTCTTCAAATCTCTCTCCAACTCTTGCTCCTCTTGCTCCTCTTGCTCTCACTCTCAACTAATACAATAAAAACAAAATGAGGGGGGTGGGCTTTTTATTTACCCAACCCCCCTCCCTCCTTTCCAAAAAAAAATCAAAAATTGACGCCAATATTTTTTCTACACATCGGGGAGCGTTTTTCATGTCGGGGAGCGTTCGGGAGCGAATGCTCCCTGACCGCTCCCTGAAACACTCCCGAAAAATTAGGGAGCATTTTTTTAGGCATGGAAGCGTGCTCCCGAACACTCCCAAAGAGCTCCCGAATGGAGCACGTTTTGGGGGGGGTCCCCTTAATATAGGCACCATGGTCTATCGAGCTCACGGGGGGGGCATAGCGAGTGCTATGCGGGAAAACAACGCAGAAGATCCTAAGAGATGGGCTATGGTGGCCTAAGCTACATAGTGACTCTCATGATTATTTTAAAGCCTGTGATACGTGCCAAAGGATGGGAAGGCTTTCGTGTAGGAACGAAATGCCCCTACAACCATAGATGGCCCTGAAAGCATTTGAAAAATAGGCCATCGACTTCGTCGAACCCATCAACCCACCGGGTAAGAAGACAGGTGTGCACTACATCATCACCGCAATTGATTATGTAACCAGATGGGCTGAAGAGCAAGCTGTGAAGGATTGCACTGCAGAGACCACTGCGCACTTCATTTTTTAATAGATTCTGACAAGGATTGGCTGTCCAAAAATCTTAATGAGCGATAGACGTACAATTTTTTTTAATGAAACAATACAGGCCTTGACTGAAGAATTTCAAATCCACCACATGAAAAGCACCCCATATCATCCACAGGAAAATGGAGTTATCAAAGATTTTAACAAAATCTTGGAGAAAGTAATGACAAAGGTCTGCAAAACCGATCACAGTGACTGGGACATGCGCGTTTCGTCGGTCATGTGGGCCTATGTCACCACATGTAAGAAACTGACAGGAGAGACACCGTTTCGGATGGTCTATGGCAAGGAGGCCATTATGCCCATGGAGTATATTGTTTCTAGCCTGTGCATCACAGCCTTTATGAATATGATAGAACCTAATATCATGGAGGAGCATTTAGTGCAGCTTGTGGCTTTGGAGGAATATCGTTTCATTTCTAATTTCCATCAAGAGGTTCAGAAGGCCCGGGATAAGGCATGGCATGACCGACATATTCGATAAAAGAAATTTTCAGAGGGTGAATTGGTCCCGCTGTATGACATCCAGTTTTTGAAACACCTAGGGAATTTCTATCAGCACTCGCTAGGTCCCTATATGGTAAAATAAATCACAGATGGAGGACCTATTCGGTTAGCTATCCTGCGCGGTGATATGATACCAGGCTACGTCAATGGAAACCAGCTCAAACCATATCTGATCAAATGACTATATGGCTATAGTAGCTCTATGGGATGGAATAAGCACACAAAGGAAGGCTATTGCAGGTAATAATGAGGCATGTACAGGGATAGATTGCAGGTTTGGAGACCTGGGGGGGGTGTGATGGGAGTGTAGGGGTGTGGTGGGAGTGTAGGAGGTACGCTAGGAGTGTAGGGGTGCACTGGGAACACAGGAGGTATGCTAGGAGTGTAGGGGTGTGCTGGCGCATTGGAGATGTGAAAAATAGCCATTGGAATAGTAAGTTTGGGTAAAAATCAAATTTTACCGTTGAAAGGAGCGAGCGGCCAACAATTAATAAAGCAATTTCCGAAGATTTTTTACCTTTTACTTGATGGTAAGTTTCAGATCAATTTCACCCGACTGTTGGTTGATCCCCAAGGCTATAAAATCAGAAGGATAGCTCAGGAAAGGATTTCGTGTATCTTAAGCAGTTGGTGTTCTGTGCGAGTTTGTGATTATTGTGCCTTGTTCATGCCTTAGCGTTCTTCCCCCTCAGATAGTAGCCACCCATAGTTCATCTTTCGCACCAGAATGACTGCAACTAATCTTGCAGAGTCTTCCCAGCCTTTGACCTCGAAACATAAAGAATCTGAGGAAGCATTGGAAGTCCACCCCGAGGTTGAAGAGGTTATGTCTATGCCAAGCAAGGGCAAGCAGAAGGGGAAAGAAAAAGCACAAGGGTCGGGGAAACCCGTGAAATGTGCTGGGGTAAAGCCCCGCACTTCTACCTGGAATGTGAATTCCCCATGGGTGGTGCCCTAGGCACACTTGCCTAACCCAGTAAACAGACCTTTGTCTACTCAGGAAGAGGCCCAGATAGCAGTACCAATCAATTGGCTACCTGTAATATTCCTTTTTGGGGATTCTCAAGATTCTATTTCAGAGATGGAATACAGAGGAACTTACTGGTTATGTCTCCTTCCAAATAAGGCATAGAACCAGAGGCTACCTAGCCAACTATAGACTCTACTTATAGAACTTGGAATAATCCCTTTCAGGAATCTCAACAAGGTCTTCAATGAAAATGATATATAAGAAAATTTGAGCAAGAATAACGTAGATCAGGGATGGGATCCCCTCATTTATGCTGTGTGTGACTTATATAAATAATTTCAACTAAAAAAAATAAGTTTAAGAACATTAAACAGATCTCCAACAGTCAAGACTAGCTAGAAATCAGCCAAAGAGAAGAGTTGTTACAACATGAAAACCCCAGCTACTAGAATTGTGTAGTTTTGCCTGGAACTCAGAGGAGGAAAGCCAAAAATATGATAATTCAGAGATACAACAATAAATAATATTTATATTTGATCTTATTACCTCTAAAACATATTACAAAGAGAACTAGGGAAAAATCCCATTAGAAATTAGAGCTGCAACTAGGAATAAACTGCAGAAATACATAGACAGCGTTATTTTTTAGATGGTTCAGCTTCTGTACATTACATTTCAGATATTTGAAATATTTATGGATAAAAACATCAGATCTAATACAGATCTGGAAACTATAATACTTGAAGAACAAGATCTAATTGGAATTACATCAAAATATCGCATAATAAGCTGTAGATCTGAATTACAATTTACAGTGCTGTAGAAAACCCAGAAATTACTGAAGATAAATTTTATTTATGAAAGAGATCAGATCTATATAGACATGGATCAACAACCCAATCCACAAATCACCAAGATAAGGCAAGCCTAACACCAAGAGATCTTCCTCCAAACTGATAGCAAACTGAAATAAGAAAGCTCTCTTACAAAATAACGCAGTATTGAGCAGAAACTGCACAGAGGGTGAAGGAGACTGAATAAAATTGAATAAAATTATAGATATGATACAAAATATGGATAGAATATCTCTTTGGAGGTTGAATAACACACTCCAACAGAGAAAGCCTCTCAAAACAAGCTATATCTAAGCAGATCTAGAAAACCACTTGCTACAAAAGATAGCAGTTGCAAAACCCTCAATGGGCCAGCACTACTCATGAAAATAGAGCTTGGCCTCAAACCAGATAGTGGCTCACTTCAGCAAAGAACTCCTCCAATGATCCTAAAGTGAAGAGATGAAACCCCTAAATAGTAATTCCAATCACAATCCTCCACTAAACAGCAGAGAATGGTATTTCTCTAAGCAAACAAATACTTCAGAAATATGATCTATCAACAACCTCTTCATGTGTCTTCTCCTCCATTTTATAACATGAGAAAGCTCTTGCAAACCATAAAACACTTTGATGAGTTAGCCCTCTTCACATTAGAGGCTCCCTTCTATAACTGTGCAATCCCTTTTGTGGATGCAATGATCCTAGACATCGTAGTTGATTTGGTCAAGGTGGACCCAGTCTTTGGCTCAAACCTCCTTCACACCTGTAAGTGATTATGTACATAGCCCTGATTTTTCTTTGTTCACATGGGAATTGATTTATTCAGACTTTTTAGGAGTTTAAATGTCCTCCTTTATTCATTTATTCATAAAACATGATTCAAAAGGTCCTATCATGATTACCATTGTTCAGTAGTGCTTGAAGAAGGTTACTTATGTTATACTTAGACAGTGAGTGTTTTGTTTTGCAGATTTTACTCAGTGTCCCACCGTGATCGCCATTATGTTGGAGTCCCGCGTTTTGATAGTTTGGCAAATCAAAAGACAAGAAAACATCAGAACCAATCTTTAGAGTTACAGGATCTAGTCCTCCTGTTCTCAGAGAGGGATCTCTCAAATGCTTGTTTGCAAAAGTTTATCTTGTGTGCTTTGAGTATTGATTTTAGACTAGTTATTAAGTGCAGGTGTTTAATTGTTTGATTGTTTGGTTGGAATGATACAGCAGAACATGAAGGGCCTAGGAAAGATATATAGGACAACAAAATATCTGTTTCATTGGGCAATGGAGTCAAGAAAAATTCATAACAAACTCATCAATGGATATGGGATATCAAAGGACAAATCTAACTTGGCCACAGGATCCTTTTGTTTTTGGAATGGGATGAACATTAATGATTTGGAAAGAGAAATTAAATTCTCAACAAAGGGAACCTGAAAACATAATTTAAACAATAAAGAGATATTTGATAGACAGGGCTAACCATAAATTCTACAAACATTCTTTAAGCAAATAATGGCTTCAAGACAACTTTCAAAATGAAATCTAAGATTCGGGGAACACCCTATTTCCTCAAAGATTTTATTCTAAAGGACTTAGAAACATATAAGATTTACTGATAATTACAGTCATAGAAGAGGGAACACCTAAAAACATCTATGATCATAATTATAACGACCTTTAAACCAACTGTTTAAGTGAGAACAAAGGGCAAGATCACAACAGACCTCCCTGACCCACTATAAGCAAAGAACTTCAAAGGGAGACTTCAATAACAGTTTTTAAGTGGCAACAGACAAGCAGGGAGAACCATAAATCATGCTGAAACCAACTATTCAAACTATTAAGGAAATAAAAAATCATGAAGACTAAAGAGAAAGATTAAAGCCTCTAAAATACTTCAGCAGCAGAAAAAATTAAACAGTGAAGGGTGAACAGGTCTAAGGTGCTTCCAAGAGTCATTTCTTAGCCTAAAAATTTCAGCCTACTGTAGTAAGAAATCATGGAACATAATGAAAATAGGGGAAAGAACATAAAACAGTTCAGAATACTTCACCAACAGCCAAGCTCATGGATCCAATGATAAAGCCTTCTCAGGAAAAAGCATGCAACAACATCATCAAGAATTCAAAGACTCCAGTTTCTTCTTCAACTTCAATGGACTATGTATTTATTTCAGAGGGTTTCAGTATTACAACTTGTGATCAAACAACAACCAAAAAACCTCCTTCTTATCTTCTTCAGAAGTATTTATAGAAGGATGAGGAGGTGAGATCTGATAAAAGATCTCTTAAGGTAATTAATACAGATTCAAGACTTCTTGGCCCTTTGAGGGGCTCGATGAAGAAGTTTACAGGTGGTTCTCTGTATTAACTTTTTTATAATTGAGAATTAAGCTTGATGGGAGCTTTATTTGACTTTAAGGCTCTGTGTTCCGTGTGGAGTAACTTCTGCAGACATTTCTGCATTAATTTCCTCGCAGAAGTAACTCCCTGGCTGTGTTGAGGCAAAATATCTGATTCTGAAATAAGTTCAGCCTCTGTTTGAATGCTTTGAGGCAACAGGTGGCATTTATGGTAGTTGAGGAATTAATTCACCTCAAAGGTGGCGGTGGAGGGCTGCCTGCCTGTTTTAAACACTCATGATTTCCTTTAATTGTGTTTTAATTCTAGGAATTAGGCTTTTGATAAGCATTCTTTAGCCGTAATTTCCCAAATTTGTCTTCAATCTTCTTCTTTTCTGTGCTCTGTTCTTCAATACTTATACTCTTTTTAAATGTGATTTAATAACAGTGTCTTGTCGATGTGTAGGCCGCGTAGGTCCCCTTTCGGCATCAATGCTGATAGAGCATCAATGAAATAATGGAGTATAACCTAGTGGATGGTTCCCTTTGATAGATCAAAAGTGTAGGAAACCATTCAAACCTATAAAATAAACAAACATTAGGAAATCCTGCGTTTTTAGGTTTAAACTGCTTCAGATGGCGGGGAGGGAGCATAGTCGTTGGATGAAAGCACCCAACAGTGGAGATCGGTGAAAAAAGGCAAAAGGAGAGCGAGGAGAAAAAAATAAGGCGGGGTGGTTTTGGACCGTCCGATCCGGATACGTGTACGGTCTGGATCGCATCGCAGATATTTCCGATGAACCCTTTTAAATAAAACCGAAATTTGGATATTTGTGATTTGAGATGGATCGCATCGCAGATATTTGCGATGAACCCTTTTAAATAAAATCGCAATTTGGATATTTGCGATTCGCGATGGATCGCATCGCAGATATTTACGATGAACCCTTTTAAATAAAACCGCAATTTGGATATTTACGATTTGCGATGGATCGCATCGCAGATATTTGCGATGAGCACTTTAACCTATTTAGCAAGTGATTCTAGACCTAAAGCGTATGGTGGGGAACTGGTTTAGGACTTTAGCCCGAAGGGGCTTAAGTCCATGGTTAACATGCTTTGCTTTTCATGAATTTTTTCAAGGATTTCAATGGATTTTGGAGGTTTAGGAAAAGCTACAAAATGGGTCTTTAACCTTATAAAAATGTTTTTCATGAGGGGAAGAAAAAAAATCATGAAAACAACAGGGATTTTATGGAGAAAAAGGGAAACAGATAAAGGTTAGATCTGAGTGGGGGAAAGGGGAAAATGATGGTCTCTGCAACAGTCTTTTCTCATGAAATTAGCAGAATTTCTGAGAAAAAAATGGGAAATAGTAATGAATATTTTGGACAGAGGTATAAGGCCTTTCAAGAGTCTTCAAGAGCCAACAATTTTGTAGTGATAAAATTTGTTCCTTGGAGGCTCAATAAGTCTTAGCCACCTTTTGGTATAACAAATATTATAGGTGGCTAACAGTGGCTCCACTTGGGGATGATGCCTTCTTGAGGGCATCAAGAACTTCAAACTTGCTTTCTCTGGGAGGCTGATCAGTTGCCTCATCCATTGGGCTGATTTCTTTACTTGAATAATCTTCTTTTGTTCTGGAAATAAGTTTAGCAGCCATGAAAAAAACATCGGATCTTTATCAAAAAGCTTTCTTCCTATCCAATCCTACAGGTCTAACATTTTTTCTTCATTAGAGTGCACTTGGATTGGCAAACTCTCTTACAACATTTTATTCTTTTTGAAAGAAAAAATCTAATCTATTTCTACTCTTTATTTCTCCACGGATTCAGGTTAAACAGTTGAATCCATATAATTCCCTACTTAATCTACTATCTGTTGGGATTAAACTATCCAACAGATTTTATTCTCTAATTTCTACAACAGAAATTTAAAAGCATTCAAGTCAGGATTAAACAGTCTAACTTGATGTTGATCTATGGCATAAAACAAGCTGCACATAGATTATTATTTTGCGGAAAATTAAATCAAAATTTGGAAGGTTTAAGATCTAAAAATTCAAGCACTTCCTTCACTCTTTTTACAGCTCTTTTTTTACTCTTATGTGAGTTGTTTCTTCCTTGCTCTTTGGCTTAGATTTTGAGCTAATTAGAACCAGATTTTTCTTCTTCTTGACTCAGAAAAATAAAATAGATTTGAGTCATCCCTCTTTTGGAAACTTATGTTCAGATTTTGAACATGTTTGAACCTTTCATTTCGATCCTAATCTATCTACTGATAAGCCAAGATTAAACAGTTTGGCAAATCGAATTCACTATCCTATCAGCAGAAAATTTAAAAGGATAATTAGTCAAGATTAGGCAGTTTGACTAACTAGAAGTGTGCTTTTCAGTAGTGGCATTTAAGCTTGCACACTTTTAGAACTTATTTCTCTCTTTTTTGGTATGGGGCTATACCTTTATTATTTTTACAATCTGCCCTCTTTTCTTTCTTTGTTTTTGTATTTTTTATTTTTCTAACTTTGAATGCAATGGATTAGGCTATCATATTTATAATGAGAAAAATAAAAATGCTTTAAACTCAGGATTCTTGGCAGAAGTAATGTTTGAGCATCCTGCCATTGACAGGACCTCCATATAGATCTTCTCCATTCAATTATTTCAAGAAAAATGCATTGTGACCCCTCTCAGCATGAATAACATAGGGCCCTTTCCACAAGTTTTTAAACTTGCCATGTTTTCCCTTATCTTCTCTTCTCGAATCCCATTTAAGAACACCATTTCCACTTCGGAAATTTTTTGCCTTAGTCCTTTTATCAAATAGTTTCTTCATATTTTCTTGGAATAACTGTGTTCTCTCATAAACTTCTTCTCTGGTCTGCTGTAAATGGATTGTTTGATTGATCCTTCTTTTCATATCATTCTCTTCACTCTGTATTTCTTGAAGGAGTTTCATGACTGGAACTCCCAATGAGGTAGGAAAAACTGCATCCATGCCATAAACCAATTGATAGGGGGACATATTTATTGATTTCTTTGTAGTTAATCTATCAGCCCATAAGGCATGAACCAGCATACTATGCCATGATTTCTGATTTTGTTCCAACAGCGTTTTAATGATATTGATGAGGCTCTTGTTGGAAGATTCAGCTAATCCATTTCCTTGGGGATAGTAAGCAGTGGAATGGCCCAAGGTTATGTGATATTTGTAGCATAAATCCACCATATTCCTAGATTTAAAAGTAGCAGCATTGTCTGTTATAATTTTTCTAGGACAACTAAATCTGGATAGGATATTTGTTTCAAGGAACTTGATAATGACAGAGTCATTGGCATTTCTGGAAGGTATAGCTTCTGTCCATTTGGTAAAGAAGCCAGTGGCTGTGAGGATCCATTTATGTTGAGCTGAGGAGGATGGGTGAATTTCCCCAATGAAGTCTAAACCCCATTGTTGAATAGTTGCCTCAACTCTGATAGGATGTAAGGGTAAGGGAAGAAGTTTTCTTTTGCCATAAAAAATTTGACACTTATGGCAAGACATGACCAGCTTTTCAGTGTCTGGGAAAAGGGTAGGCCAATAGTAACCAGATCTAAGAATTTTGTTTGTTGTGGCCTTCCAGGAGAGGTGTCCTCCACATTCTCCGTCATGCAGCTCATACATGATTTTTCCTGCATCATCTTCAAGTAAACATTTAAGCAAAATTCCAACAACATTTTTCCAATATAATACTCCGTCTAATATACAAAAAATCAAAGCCTTTTGTTTCAAAAATCTAGCTTTAGTTTTGGACAAAGAAGGAGGGGAATTTAAATATAAAAGCACATAAATAATGTCAGCATACCAAGGAGAATTTAGAAATGCTTCTTCAATAAAAGGAGCATCAAATTCTTCTATTTCTTCCAACACATCCACCATATTCATGTCTAGTGCTTGGAAGTTGGACTCAGCCATAAGTTTTGCTAATCCTTTCCCTTTAACTAGTTTGGTGGGCCTAATTTCTAAGTCATATTCAAGAATTGTTGCAATCCATTTTCCCCTTTTACCATCAGGGTCTTGACTTAGAATGTCCTTGACAACAGTATGTGGAATAAAAGCAATTATGTGAGAGTGTAAAATATAGACCCTAAAGTCTTTTAATGCTTTCACTAATGCTAAGGCTTGCTTCTCCATGATATTATATTTGAGAGGAGCATCTCTTAAGGCCCTACTAAAGAAAGATATTGGTTGTTCTTGCCCCAAAACATTCTTTTGAAGTAAAACTGCAGCTATTGTATGGTCAGATGCAAAAGAAAATATGTAAAAGTCTTTGGTAAAATTTGGACTAATCAAGACTGGTGTTTGGGTAAGATCTTGTTTGACCAACTCGAATGATTGTTTAGCTGGTAAAGTCCATTTTACACCCACATCTTTCTTAAGCATGTTTGTAATGTTTTTTAATAGCTCAGCAAGGTTAGGGATAAACCTTCTTAAAAAATTAATCTTCCCGATGAAAGATTGCAATTATTTGAGGCTCCTTGGATGGCTGATCTGCAATATGCCATCTATCCTTGTAGGGTCTATTTTGATTCCCTCTTCCGAAATTATATGGCCAAGAAGTTTACCTTCTTGGAGACCAAAGAGTGTTTTCTTGGAATTCAATGACAAGCCAAATTTCCTACACTTCTCAAAAACTTTTCTCAAGTGAATCAGATGTTCTTCGTCAGTTTTTGAAAAGACAGTTATGTCATCAAGTTAAATAATTATGAAATAGCCAATATCTTCAGAAAAGGCTATGTCCATGGCCCATTGGAAGGTGGCCCCTGCATTCATTAACCTGAAAGGCATTTTGACATACATAAAGGTGCCCCAAGGTGTGGTAAAAGCAGTTTTGATTTGATCACTTGGGAGCACTAACACCTGGTTGTAACCTGAGAACTCATCTACGACTGATATCCTTTTAGACCCAACTACCTTCTGAAGTATATGGTCCATCTTGGGCAAAGGGTAGTTGTCTTTTAGGGATGCTCTGTTTAAGTTTTTGAAGTCGATACAGAGTCTGATCTCCCCTGTCTTTTTCCTAACAGAAACTAAGTTTGATACCCACTCTGAAAATCTAATTGGTATTATAATGCCAGCATCATACATTTTTTCAATTTCGGCTTTAACTAAAGGTAATAAAAGTGGGTTTATTCTCCTTAGTTTTTGTTTGAAGGGATTTTGATTTTCCTTCAGGGGAATCTTGTGCTGAATGATGTTGGTATCGTAAGATTTCAAATCTGTGTATGCCCAGGAAAAAACATCTTTAAACTCCTTAAACAGGTCAACGTATCAAGATTTCATATGAGTTGAAAGAGTGTTGGAAAACTTAATCATTTTTGGTTCTGTTAGGGAGCCTATGTTGTGTTCTTCTACGCTTGTTTCTACAGGCTCCATTTTTGGTTCTTTGGCTACATCATTAAAGTCGAAAAGGTGTTCCAAAGGTGAGAGACCTCTTGGGATTGAACCGTTCTAACATTCTAAAACTTCCAGGTCCTTTTGGTCTATGTTGTCAACTAACTCTGCTTCAAACGGATTCTCGTAATGATTTATATCAGCAGAGTGTGTTACGTCAGCTTCTGGGATTTGTTCGATATATAAACAGTTTTCCTTATGGCTAGTTTCTGATATTGGTATACTAAAATCATTTTCTGATTTCAAAAAATCATTTATGTGTTGGTTAGAGTCAAACACCTGCCAGTGATCTTCGTTATCAGGCACAACAAGCCTGTGTTTTACTTTTACGGTAAGCTGTTCATTTATTTCAGGTGTTTGACAGTTATTGGCACTGAAAGCGAGTTCATTTGCTAAATGATTAAACGCTCTAGGAATGAAAATAAGTTCGTATTTTTCAAAGGTTTTCAATAAATCAAGGGCAGCGTTTCGATATTCCCTAAGCCTTGGATTTCTAGATGAGTATTCTCCTTTGATTTGTTTTATGATAAGCTCAGAATCTCCTACGATTGTTATCTTTTGGGCTTGTAATAGCTTGAGTAATTGTAAACCTAGGAGAAGTGCTTCGTATTCAGCAATATTGTTAGTGCACGGGAAATCTAATTTATATGAAAAACTATGATTTGTATTTTGGATCCATACGGCTGCACCTGCGCTTGCTTTGTTACAGGATCCATCAAAGTTTACTGTCCAAGTTACGTTTGACTCATTTTCATTTTCTTGTTGCTGTTGACTGTCAATGTTTTGAGGTTGAATGAAGGGAAGATTGGATTTTTCAGGTGAACTGATTGGGTCCATGTTCTCTTTACCTTGTTGGGTAATTTCATCTTCGTTACATAAGATAAAAGAATCTAAACTTGATTGAATGGAATATATTGGAGAGTTGTTCGGTTTGTCTATGTTACTCACCATGTAATTCATGTGAGATTCTCTGTACAGTCTTATGTTTTGGTTGAAAACAGGGATGGTGGCATAAGACATGTCCATTTGAAGACTTCCTTGAAGTTTGGCTCCCCAAGATCTTGATAAGAGCATGCCATACTTAGGAGGAATGTCAGCTACGACTATATCCATAACCAGACTCTTAGCAAGGATCTGAGCTAAAGTAACACATAAATCTTTGATTAAACCCAAACATTTGACTCGGCTTGAGTCAAAAGAATACAAATCTTTGTATGGTTTAGTAATCTCTAAGCCTAAGCTCTCCATTACCACCTTGGGCATCAGATTGTGTGAAGCTCCCGAATCTAACATGGCATTGTGTAAAATTTTCTCATGTATGTTCAAGCTAACATAGAAGGGAGGGACAGCCCCTTCTTGATATTTTCCTTCAACTTCTGGACCAAACAACAACTAGGTTTGTCATATGTCAAGTTTAAAGTGTCTGTATCACTTCCTAAGTTCAAAGCTTTCAAAACTTGGTTTTTGTACACCTCTTGGGTTACTAGTTTAGCTAGGGGGATGGTGATTTTTATTTTGGCAATCTCTCCCACAAGGATGAAAGGAATAATTGACTTGTTTGTATTTACATCTGTTTTTTCAATTGAATTCTTTTCAGCAACTTTGATTTGCTGAACCTTGTTTGGAATGGTAATTGGGAAAATTTTATTAGGACCGCTAGCTGAAGTGCTAGGGGTAATCTGCTCAACATTTGGCTAGACACCTTTGTCTTTGTTTGAATCTGGTTTTTTAGTCGAAATGTTGGTTTTTTATGCTGTCTTTTTGGGTTGGTTTTCTGCGTTTTTCTTGACAGCAGTGCTAGTGTTCTTATCTTTTGAATTATCTATGTTTCCCTTGCTCCTAAGATCATACTGTTTGTGTATCTCCATGATTGCATTTTCAAAACCTAATCTATAGTCATCAGAATCTTCATAGGTGTTTGTATTTTGATCATTAGAGAAGAAACCTTGTTCTTCCTCAGTGAGGAAAACATCATCCCCACTATCTGATCCAATCAAGTTTACATGTGATTCTTCCAACCTTTCCAACTCCCTGTCTTCCTCATATTGATCTACATAGTTCTGTTGAAAGGGAGGTCTAATCTATTGGTCACTTTCTTTTTGCTTATCTTGATTGTTGTCTCTTCTATAATTCTAATTTCTATTTCTGTTTTGATTGTTTTGGGGTGGAGTTTGGTTTTGATTTTCTTGTGCTTTCTTAATTATGCTCATCTCTTTCATCATTTCTTCCATCATTCTCTCCATTTTTGAGCTTGAAGCAGAAGGAGGGGATTCCTCTCTAAAAGACACTCTCTTCTCAGTTTTCATTCTTGCTCTCTTCTCCATTAAGTTGACTTCCACAGAAAGAGCACCCCTTTGCATATCTTCAAGAGTTGTAAAATCTCTCTCTCTTAGCAAATAGGTCATGTTAGAGTCAAAACCTTCAGGGAACTTGTTTAAAGCTGTGCCCTGTGGAGGTTTTAGTTCTAGGGAAAGTGCATTATACACACTATTAAATCTAGTGCAATAAGTTTGCACACTTTAACCTTTTTATGGAGATTTTTGTAATCAGAAAGGACTTGGAGAGGATTCTTCTTCACTTCCCATTTGTTTAAGAATTTTTGATGGAAGCCTTGGAGATCATTAATACTATGGGGGGCTAAAATTTTAAACCATTTTCTTACATCTCCCCCCAAGCTCTGAGAAAATAACCTAAGCTTGACAGAATCATCATCAATTTCATTTCTGTCAAAGTAGTCATTCATTTTTTCTACATGTTGTGATGCAGTTGTAGCATTGTTAGCATCATATAATGGAATTTTGGATTGGTAGTCCTGTGGGAGATTGACTAATGGTACAGGAAGGACTAGGGGAGCATACCATGCTGCCATGATAGGTGGTGGGGGTGGATTTACAAAAGGGAAAGTGGGTTGAAGTGGGGTGGTTTGGACAGTGGATGTTGGGTGGACAGACGTGGATGTACTGGGGATAGATTGTTGAGCTAACCTTGGATGAGAGACACCTAAATTGAGAAGGAAATGTAAATTAGGTGGTGTGGTTTCTCTACTACCAGATTGTTCACTTTGTTCCGGGGATGAAAGTGAGGACTCGGAATCTATCTGAATTATATCATCAAGTGACCTAGTTCTAAAAGGATTTCTTAAGTCGACTTGTGATTGGTGTAGGGCTGCGAGATTTTCAGGGACTGAATTAGATCTCAAGGGTGATATGAAAATAGTTGAAAATTTTATCTTGGAAGATTTCCTAAGTATACTTTCAGGGTTGTCAACTTCTTCCAATGGGTTTGGGTCAGGGTAGGCTCTAGTATGAATCTTTCTAGGAGCCACTATGCTATGTTTTTCAGACCCAGTTGAAAAAGAAAATTTTTAACCAAATATGACAATCTTTAAGAGGCTAACTGATCTTTTCAGAACAAGGAAAATTTTAATCTTAAAGCCTTATAGCTGAGTTTGTATGATGTTGTTAAGACTTGGGGTCTTCCCAGTGGAGTCTTAAGGTCTATTTTTTAGGATCGTGGAGTCGCCAGGTGGAAATTTTTAGCTCTTTTGGAGGTAAAGGTTTTATGGTCCACCACCAAGTTTATTATGAAGCCAAACTGAAATGTTTTGGGTTTTTCTGAGTTATTTTGGTCTTATAGGTTAAGAGAGTGTTCTAAGTCTGATTTAACACTTAGCTAGGGTGTCAAAACGTACAGAGTTTACTCTTATGGCTTGGTAACTGAAATCTTCAAGGTTTGAAAAGGCTTTATGAGAATCCTAAGGGTTACTTAGTTTGTCACTGATTCAAAGGTCCTATCATGATTACCATTATGCTTGGTAGTGCTTGAAGAAGGTTACTTATGTTATGCTAGAAAATGAGTGTTTTGTTTTCTGAAGATTTTACTCAGTGTCCCACCGTGATCGCCATTATGTTGGTGTCCCGTGTTTTGATAGTTTGGCAAATCAAAAGACAAGGCAACATTAGAACCAATCTTTAGAGTTACAGGATCTAGTCCTCCTGTTCTCAGAGAGGGATCTCTCAAATGTTTGTTTGCAAAGGTTTATCTTGTGTGCTTAGAATATTGATTTTAGACTAGTTATTAAGTGCAGGTGTTTATTTGTTTGATTGTTTGGTTGGAATGATACAGCAGAACATGAAGGGCCTAGGAAAGATATATAGGACAGCAAAATATCTGTTTCATTGGGCAAATGGAGTCAAAAAAGGTCATAACACACTTATCAAAGGATATGGGATATCAAAGGGCAAATCTAACTTGGCCACAGGATCCTTTTGTTTTTGGAATGGGATGAACATTAATGATTTGGAAAGAGAAATTGAATTCTCAACAAAGGGAACTTGAAAACATAATTTAAACAATAAAGAGATATTTGATAGACAGGGCTAACCATAAATTCTACAAACATTATTTAAGCAAATAATGGCTTCAAGACAACTTTCAAAATGAAATCTAAGATTCGGGGAACACCCTATTTCCTCAAAGATTTTATTCTAAAGGACTTAGAAAACATATAATATTTACTGATAATTACAGTCATAGAAGAGGGAACACCTAAAAACATCTATGATCATAATTATAATGACCTTTAAGCCAACTGTTTAAGTGAGAACAAAGAGCAAGATCACAACAGACCTCCCTGACCCACTATAAGCAAAAAACTTCAAAGGGAGACTTCAATAATAGTTTTTAAGTGGCAACAGACAAGCAGAGAGAACCATAAATCATGCTGAAACCAACTATTCAAACTATTAATGAAATAAACAAGCATGAAGACTAAAGAAAAATATTAAAGCCTCTAAAATACTTCAGCAGTGGAAAACATTAAACAGTGAAGGGTGAACAGGTCTAAGGTGCTTCCAAGAGTCATTTCTTAGCCTAAAACTTTCAGCCTACTATAGTAAGAAATCATGGAACATAATGAAAACAGGGGAAAGAACATAAAACAGTTCAGAATACTTCACCAACATCCAAGCTCATGGATCCAATGATAGAGCCTTCTCAGGAACAAGCATGCAACAACATCATCAAGAATTCAAAGACTCCAGTTTCTTCTTCAACTTCAATGGACTATGTATTTATTTCAGAGGGTTTCAGTATTACAACTTGTGATCAAACAACAACCAATCAACCTCCTTCTTATCTTCTTCAGAAGTATTTATAGAAGGATGAGGAGGTGAGATCTGATAAAAGATCTCTTAAGGTAATTCATACAGATTCAAGACTTATTGGCCCTTTGAGGGGCTCGATGAAGAAGTTTACAGGTGGTTCTATGTATTAACTTTTTTATAATTGAGAATTAAGCTTGATGGGAGCTTTATTTGACTTTGAGGCTCTATGTTCCGTGTGGAGTAACTTCTGCAGACATTTCTGCATTAATTTCCTCGCAGAAGTAACTCCCTGGCTGTGTTGAGGCAAAATATCTGATTCTGCAATAATTTCAGCCTCTGTTTGAATGCTTTAAGGCAACAGGTGGCGTTTATGGTAGCTGAGGAATTAATTCGCCTCAAAGGTGGCAGTGGAGGGCTGCCTGCCTGTTTTAAACACTCATGATTTCCTTTAATTGTGTTTTAATTATGGGAATTAGGCTTTTGATAAGCATTCTTTAGCCGTAATTTCCCAAATCTGTCTTCAATATTCTTCTTTTCTATGCTCTGTTCTTCAATGCTTATACTCTTTTTAAATGTGATTTAATAATAGTGTCTTGTCGATGTGCAGGCCGCGTAGGTCCCCTTTCAGCATCAATTCTGATAGAGCATCAATGAAATAATGGAGTATAACCTGGTGGATGGTTCCCTTTGATAGATCAAAAGTGTAGGAAATGTCTTTCCCGGCCCTCGACATCCTTTATGGAAAAAACCATTCAAACCTATAAAATAAAAAAACATTAGGAAATCCTAAGTTTTTAGGTTTAAACTGCTTCAGATGGCGGGGAGGGAGCATAGCCATTGGATGAAAGCACCCAACAGTGGAGATCGGCGAAAAAAGGCAAAAGGAGAGCGAGGAGAAAAAAATAAGGCAGGGTGGTTTTGGACCGTCTGATCCGAATACGTGGACGGTCTGGATCGCATCGCAGATATTTGCAATGAACCCTTTTAAATAAAACCGAAATTTGGATATTTGAGATTTGCGATGGATCGCATCGTAGATATTTGCGATGAACCCTTTTAAATAAAACCGCAATTTGGATATTTGCGATTTGCGATGGATCGCATCGCAGATATTTGCGATGAACCCTTTTAAATAAAATCGTAATTTGGATATTTTCGATTTGCGATGGATCGCATCGCAGATATTTGCGATGAGCGCTTTAACCTATTTAGCAAGTGATTCCAGACCCAAAGCATATGGTGGGGAACTGTTTTAGGACTTTAGCCTGAAGGGGCTTAAGTCCATGGTTAACATGCTTTGTTTTTAATGAATTTTTTCAACGTTTTCAATGGATTTTGGAGGTTTCGGAAAAGCTATAGAATGGGTCTTTAACCTTATAAAAATGTTTTTCATGAGGGGAAGAAAAGAAATCATGAAAACAATGGGGATTTTATGGACAAAAAGGGAAACAGATGAAGGTTAGATTTGAGTGGGGGAAAGGGGAAAATGATGGTCTCTGTAGCAGTCTTTTCTCATGAAATTAGTAGAATTTCTGAGAAAAAAATGGGAAATAGTAATGAAGATTTTGGACAGAGGTATAAGGCCTTTCAAGAGTCGTCAAGAGCCAACAATTTTGTAGTGATAAAATTCGTTCCTTGGAGGCTCAAAAAGTCTTAGCCACCTTTTGGTATAAGAAATATTATAGGTGGCTAACACACCCATGCTTTAGCAAAACAAGAGAGTGATCCATCGAACTTAGGCAAGAAGAACTTGCCCATGGTGTGGTGCCTCCCATGAAGGAACCCTCCATCTCTATACTGCTGCAATGGCCTCCTCTGGTCCTTGAGATGAAAAAAGTCTTGAAAGCTCAAGTTATCCTTGAACCTTTGACTCTGTGCATCATATTATGCAAAGTAGCCTTCCAAAGAGGTTGGATCTTGAAGCCCTTCATTCTCTACAGCCAAGAAGGTAGGCATTGTAGAGCGTTGTGAGATCTGTGGGACTTGTGGCAAGCTCACAGGTTGACCAGTCCCAAAATGAGACATTTCAGAACTTTCTCCTTGATGGAGTCTTCCAAGGGAATCCCTCATTCTATCTATCCTCATCTCCTTTATCTCCTTGGACAAATCTTGCATAGCTTCCAAGAGAGTTCTTGCAAACTCCTCTACCTCCTTATCTTTGTCATTCACCAATTCAGGGGCTTTCCCCTTGTCTTGACCCTTGTCAAGGTCAACATTAGTGTAGTCATAATTTCTATGAATTCCATTTTGGTATCTCCTCTTCCTCTCAGAAATAGGATCTTCATCTTTGAAATGCAACATGACTGAGGCTCCAATGCTAGCACAGGCTGTGCCAAGAGTGGAGCTTCGATACCACTATAATATTCCTTTTCGGGGATTCTCAAGATTCTATTTCAGAGATGGAATACAGAGGCATTTACTGGTTATTTATCCTTCCAAATAAGGGAGCGAATGAAAGGCTACCTGGCCAACTGTAGACTCTGCCTATAGAACTTGGAATAATCCCTTTCAAGAATCTCAACAAGATCTTCAATGAAAATGATGTATAAGAAAATATGAGCAAGAATAACATAGATCAGGGCTGGGATCCCCTCATTTATGATGTATGTGACTTATATACATAATTTCATCTGAAACAAATAATTTTAAGTACATTAAACAGATCTCCCACAATCAAGACTAGCTAGAAATCAGCCAAAGAGAAGAGTTGTTACAACATGAAAACCCCAGCTACTAGAATTGCGCAGTTTTGACTAGAACTCAGAGGAGGATAGCCAAAGATATGATACTTCAGAGATATAATATTAAATCATATTTATATTTGAGATTATTTCCTCTACAACAGATTACAAAGAGAACTAGGGAAAAATCCCTTCAGAAATTAGAGCTGCAACTAGAAATAAACTGCAGAAATACATAGATAACGTTATTTTTCAGATGGTTCAGCTGCTGTACAGTTCATTTTAGATCTCTAAAATATTTATGGATAAAAAATTAGATCTAATACAGATCTGGAAACTATAAGACTTTTAGAACAATATCCAATTGGAATTACATCAAAATATTGCATAATAACATGTAGATCTAAATTACAATTTATAGTGCTGCAAAAAACCCAGAAATTTCTGAAGATAAATTTTATTGCTGAAAGAGATCAGATCTATAGAGACATGGATCAGCAACCCAATACATGTATCACCAAGGGAAGGCAAGCCTAACACCAAGAGATCTTCCTCCAAACTGATAGCAAACTGAAATAAGAAAGCTCTCTCACAAAATAACGTAGTATTGAGCAGAAACTGCGTAGAGGGTGAAGGAGATTGAATAAAATTGAATGAAATTACAGATATGATACAAAATATGGATAGAATATCTCTTTGGAGGCTGAATAACACACTCCAATAGAGAAATCCTCTCAAAACAAGCTAGATCTAAGTAGTTCTAGAAAACCACTTGCTACAAAAGATAGTAGCTGCAAAACCCTCAATGGGCCAGTGCTGCTCATGAAAATAGAGCTTGGCCTCAAAACGGATGTGGCTCACTTCGGAAAATAACTCCTCCAATGATCCTCAAGGGAAGAGATGAAACTCCTAAATAGGAATTCCAATCACAATCCTCCACTAAACAACAGAGAATGGTATTTGTCTAAGCAGACAAATACTTCGGAAATATGATCTATCAACAACCTCTTCATGTGTCTTCTCCTCCTTTTTATAACATGAGAAAGATCTTGCAAACCCTAAACCACTTTGATGAGTTAGTCCTCTTCAAATTAGAGGCTCCCTTCTAAAACTGTGCAATCCCTTTTAGAGATGCAATGAACCTAGACATCGCAGTTGATTTGGTCAAGGTGGACCCAGTCTTTGGCTCAAACCTCTTTCACACCTGCAAGTGATTATGTACATAGCCTTGATTTGTCTTTGTTCACATGGGTATTGATTTATTCAAAAAATTTAGGAGTTTTACATGTCCTCCTTTATTCATTTATTCATAAAACATAAATTAAATCAAAATTGAATGTCTCCTCTTAGCTAAGGCTAAGTAGGAACATTACACTACCACCCTTTGTTCGGCCCCGCAGGCCCTCGATTCACACGTTGAAGAATATAGATGGCTTGCGCACCTATCTACATATGCCACTGACTCTGGGTGAGGTCCCCGTCATTGGAGAACCCTTTGGCAAGGTCCACGAGGTGAAATTCGACGATCATGACCTGGCCAATTTGGAGGCCTTCCCCCAGTTGGCACTCGAGATATGTCTCGAAAGGATATTGGAAGATGACAGGATAAAGATAGTCCCCATGCACTGGGTGCACGGATTGGCTAGTTCTGGCCTCTTAAACCTGCTAAGGATGCTGCATTTTGGCCATTACGATATTACAGACCGACTTTTGCACCAATCGCTAGCATTGGTCCATGATGGCATCTTGTGGATCCAACATTGAATCCCCATCGATGTCGTGCTTTTTCACCAGATTACTAGTCTCCCCATGGAGGGGCCTGACCCTATGTTGCGTGTTGGAAAAGGGTACAAGCACCAGATCACTGAAAAAGTGCGCGAAGATTACCATGTGGAGTGGAACACTCGGGGTTTTATGATCAGCACCATCAACGACCCTGGTACGAAGATGGGTACCTTATTGCTGGCATGCAAGCTGATGCACAAATTTTAGGCTGCCGCTATCCCTATGTATGTCATTCAGCTGGCAGGCCGATGCGAAAAGGGGACTTGCTTCAACTGGGCCCAGTATCTATGCAACGAATTTCTGGAAAATGTACGTGAAGCATAGGACCAGGGGTGTGAATTCTGTTACTCCTAGCTGCTACTTCTCATCACGTTGGTCACATGGGAAGCCCTGGAAGACTTGATCCTCCCTGAGCTCATGCCTGATATGTGCGAAGGGGTGTGATACACGAATTTGTGGGACTCTAAGGATTCGCAGCATATTGAGGACAACCAAGTATTTTGGGTTTTCTTTTAGAATGGGCTTGCAGTAGCAATCAACTCATGGTTGTGCCTGTCACCGGCCATATATGAAAAATACAAGAGCCTTGCGGCGTTCCAGGTAACTATGCATAATGTCCAAATCAAAGGCCACAAGGATCCAACATGGGTCTCACTCCCATACATGGTTGATGATGAAGACATTGACTGCCTAATTGTGACTTGGCCTCTACACTGGAGGCTAGGCTTCAAATTAGGTACAAAGGACTCGGCAGGGATGAGCACCATGAAGGTCACCCCACCTGTCATCACCAAAGAGACCAAAGGATAGGGAAAAAGTATGAGGAAGGGCGCATAAGTTGTTGGGTGTGGCGCCTGATTATCTTGTTTATTTTGTATCACAACGTTGGACCCATTGTACCTTAATGGGGGCAGCAACGCCGCCCATAATTAAACGCTGCCTGGGGGGTCCAGGGGGGGCCTTGTAAAAGTATAGTAATTTCTAGTCAATCTGGGCCATTCATTACGCAGATGATCTGACGGTAGAAGTTATGTTTAGTTTAGGGTTTTTTGCCCTAGAAGGAAACCCCTCGCTTTTATGAGGGTATTGTATTGCGGCTGTGTATGGTGTGTGTATTCTCAGAGCGAGAAACAGATAGGGAGACTGTGAGAGAGAACAAAGGATATTACAGCAGATCTGCTGTAGGTTGTGTCTCTTCATTTTTGTTGGATAATAGAAAGGAAGGACTGGCTGTTCGGGGTGACGTAGCCCAAACTGGATGAATCACGTATATCTGTGTCTCTCTGGTTTTATGTATTTTGTGTGCTTGTGTTTTTCACATATTTTATATGTTGCATTTCTTTGTAATATTTAATTTTGTAATAGAAGTAGCATCGCAGAAGGGTTTGCAGCAGGGAAAAAGTGTGGGGAATGGCACGGCAGCAACACCACAGAAGGATCCATAGTAGAAGCTGGGTGCAGAAGGTCAGGAGGTGGGAGGTATTGACTCCCTTTAAGGAAAAAAGTGAATAGGTGACCCTGCTAAAGGGCCACGAAAGAATAAACATGCTCAATGGCCTGAACGTAACACCAGAGTTATGCTAATGGAGGAGAACCTCGAGCAGTTCGCAGATGCGGTCACCCTGGCCGCTGAAGACAAATGGTTGGCTCTGGAGGAACAATAGGAAGCCATAGTTGAGACACTCCAGGCTAAGCTTCGGGCTCTACAGATCAAATTTTATACCTTGCAGACTAATATGATTCAGGCTAGATTGACCCTGACAACGAGCAGCGCAGTCATCAGCACGTCGGAGAGCCGCCTCTGCCCTCTTCTTAGCGCAACCCTCATACTGAGTCCACACAACTTAGGAATGTAATTCTAAGCCTGTGTAGTAGTATAATTGGATCTCGCCAGCTTGCCGCATGAACCACTGCGAATCATTCATGCATCCCTGTTCGAAGAGATTCAACATAGAGATCGGCAAGTGCACCAGCAACTCAGCATAGCTGAGCAAACAATTGAGGAAAAAATTACCAAAGTATCTCAAGCCCAGGGTGCATGTACCCTCACCACCATGCAACAAATAGAGCCAAAGCATCTTATTAGTAGGCTCTGCATAGATGTCACAGAAGATATCCCGGCTACTGCCACCCCGTAGACCAATATTGAGGAGTTGGTTGCCGCGTTAAAGGCCTCAAGGATAGAAATTCAGGTAGTTAAGATGCAGATGGAACAACAGATTGTAGACTTACAGGCCAAGTTGCAACCAGAAACACCACCAGAAGTAAGGGCCCAAAGAGCCGTGCTGGTTACAGAGGCTACAAATTTTATTAGAAGTCAAATCGCTCAAGGTGTCGAATTCTTGGAAACAACTATGCAGCTGTGGACCAAGGTGCAATGTGAACCTCTCCTGCATGAAATCAACCAAGCGCTGCACTGGAAAGAAGAAGAGTTTGACGAAATGGAGGCTACTCTGACCACTCTGGTCCCTGCTTAGCGATTGGATCTACTACGCACTAGCCATGCGATCAGGGATTACATGGAAGCTCTCCGACAGAGGAAGAATAATTTGAGTCATCACCTCAAGCCATGGGTAGATGAGGTCCTCAAGCTATCCCAGGATGTTGATTTCATAGTAAAGCAGCTGAACCAAACTTTTGAGAGCGTCATGGTTGCTACAGAAGGCCCAACTTCGCAGAAGTTGGTAGATATAGCCCATAATGATGCTGCACAAAGTGAAGGTGTGTTGCCCTCACTTGTTGAGGCGATAAAGTAGCTGCAAGAAAAGATAGAGAACCCACGGCCGCAGTGACTTGGGACGAGTCACAATATTGTGTTGGGGGCTTGTTGGAATGGGGCTCCCTAAGCTGCATATTTTGTATATTTTTGTATATTTTTGTACTAAGTAGTCTAAAGTAGAGGTTTTGGGGCGGGTAAAAACCCTGAACACATTGTAATGGATCCAAGGGTAGACTTAGAGTCTACAAACCACAGTTGTGGACCACATGATACCATAGGCTACATCGATATAAATAGATGAACAATTGGATTCTAGAGGTAGGCATGAATTAAGACTGATGCTACGTGAAAACTATTAGATCTGTTTTGGGTTGTTTTGGGTAAGGACTCCTACTAGGTGTGTGTGCGGATATCCTCAATCCTGCTGTGTGTGGACCCTGTTGGCTATGTGCGCAGGCTATGTTTTTGGGGTTGTAACTGGGTTTCTGGATGCTAATATATGCATATATAGTTGAAGTATCTCTGTGTTAGCTGGATTTATTGTGTTATTGTTGATGTGAATCTTTGGAATCTGTTTGGTGCTGCGAATACTTCTGTGCTATCTGTTTATGTTGCGAATATATCTGTGTTATGGTATGAAGTATATCTATGATCTGTTATTGATGCATTTATGATATTATGTGCTGGTAACTACTGATACGCACATGGATGTGAAGGTACTAACTAGATCTGTGCATGGTAATAACTCCGTTAAGATTAATAGCGGATTATACTATTAATGAACCTACACATAGACCTGTCTGTGCCAATCCTAGAGGTTGTGAACACAGATCTGCCTATAATTACTTACTCTCTCTCAAGGTGTGGAAACCTGGTTCCAACACCCTCCCATACTTCTTTGGGTGAGACTTTGGCCTGCGCAAGTAGGTCACTGCTGAAAGGGCCAGTAGTATAGGGGGTTGTTGGCAAACCTTAACCCCTGAACCTAGGTCAGGACCCCTCAAGCCAACATAGACATTACCTTGCCTAGCGCGACATATCAATATGCTGCCAAGATCAAGAAGAAATTTAAGCAGAAGAAGTGAAACTTTGGATCTGCAAATCCAAAGCCAGGGAAAGGCACCCCTAAACTACAAAACAAGGGGCAAATCCAAAGCAGGGTGACTCAGGATAGCCCGCCGAAGCAGCAAGAGAAGAAAAACACCATAAAGCCAAATAAGGACACAGATAAGTGGTACGAATTTCATAAAAGCTCCACTCACAACACAAGTGAGTGTTGGGCCAAACCGTCATTGGTGGTTGAGCTGAAGGCATGTGAATCAGATGCATGTTCTGATTATGAGTCAGAACCAGACAAGGGGAATGAAAAAGGGAAGCAGATAATTGATGTGGAACCCAGTGCCACTGTTACCACCACCAAAATCCAGAGGGATGAGCCCGAGGATCCAGAGGATGGGGAGTGCCTCTTCCATTCCCCGATGTGGGTGAAGGGTTCTCCACTGCAATTTATTGTCGATAGCAGAAGCCAAAAAAACCTCATTTCAGCAGAGGTTGTGAAGCATCTCGACTTATCGATCATAACACACTGTAAATTTTCATAGATATTTTATGCTTGATGAAACTTTAATTTTATCCCCAATATCAAACATCAATCACATAAACAAGAAAGTAAAATGCTGATAGAACATACCAATAGATCAACAAAAGACAAGCCAAAAATACACTTAACTTGATCAACAAAATATATGTGTTGTGGTGCATTACGATGGTCAACGGGATGCTTCAAATGACAAAGTCTCAATACGTTCAGCCAACTAGAAGTGTCACAAAACCCTCTCGGACAACTATACCAGTCAATCCGAAGTCAACAAAAGTCAACATTGTCCCAATCAAGAGTCAACGTAAAACAATAGGAGAAAAAATTCAACGTAGCCTGGTCAAAGTCAAAGGTCAACCTTGATTTCTGTGCTAATAAATGAAAACTTCAGAAATCGTAAATTTGAGAGAAATTAGGGCCAGTTTGACCATGCGTTGAGAAAATCCAATGCTGGTCAAATCTGCGCTGAAACCCTAGGTCAAAATAGAAATTTTCCTTTAGTGAAATTTCTCACGTGTGAGAGAAGAAGAGCCTCCAAGCTGATCGAACCAATCAGATGATGAGAGAGAATGTGTGATGATGTGATGAGTGAAAATGACCTCCAACATTGACCTATATATATCCATTAGTGAGGGTGTGTGACACATCTGCTGGGGCTTCAAACCTACATTTCAATTCTGGCTGACCTTGCACATAAGTGGATTTAATTCAAAATAAATGTTCTTCTCATCGGATCAAGATGATCTTTATATCGATCTTGCACCTCTTTGAAAGGGGAATCCAATAAAAATATTGGAATAATCATCTGAGCATCACAACATGGATTTTGGACCTAGTTGTCCAAAATTAACACACTCCCACATCCATTTACCATCGGGTGGCTTCACCAAGGAAGAGATATATGCGTCAGCCAACAGTGTCGCCTTCCCTACAACATCAACCCCTTCACAAATGAGGTATTTTGTGATGTTGCTCCTCTTGAATTTTTTGATGTATTAGTAGGCCAACCGTACTTGTGAAAGCGTCATGTTGTGTATCAGTCTAAGCCTTGTTCTATTTTATTACTTTGGGAAATAAGTTGTATAGGATACTGGAGGTAGTAGCACCTTCCACCATCTCTTTGATTACTGCATAGAAATGCAGTAATATTATTTCCCAAACCAGGAAATTTGTATTCATTACGATTAACCCAAAGGGAAAGAGGAAGACTATGGCTGCAACCTCCAAACAAGGCTCCCCTTTGTGGCAATAATAGATGGATAAAGTTGTGGAGGAATACAATGACATTTTCTCCTCACCCACAGGGGTTACTCTACACTGTCAAGTCAAGCACTCCATTGATCTGAGCCTAGGCGCACCACTACCTAATGGACTGATCTATCAATGTTGTGTCTTGGAGAATGATGAAATCAAGAGTCAGATCCAAGAGTTATTGCAGCAAGGGCACATTAGGCCAAGATCCTCATATTTTGGGAGCCTGATCATGTTGGTACAAAATAAGGAAGGCACTTGGAGACTTTGTATTGACTATCAAGTGTTGAACAAGGTCACTGTCAAGAATAGGCATCCAATCCCATAGATCGATGACCTCCTCGACTAGCTTAGGGAGGCCAAATATTTCAAAAAAATTGACTTGAAGTCCTACTATCACTAGGTACCAATCGAACCCTCTAATGTATGGAAGACTTCAATAAAAAGTCTAATAAGTGCCTCTTCAAATGGTTTGTCATGCCTTTTAGGTTGAAAAATTCCCCTGCAACCTTCATGAGGTTGATGGAAGACATATTGTGACCTTTTACCAACTCATTAGTGGTGGTGTATTTGGATGACATCCCGATCTTTACTAAAAGTTGGGAGGAACACCTCCACCACATTCGACAGGTCCTCCAAACACTGCGACAACAAAAGTTGTGTTCCAATTTGGAAAAATGCACTTTTCGTATGACCCAGGTTCAACACCTGGGGTACATCATTGATGAGCGAGGTGTGCATGTGGACCTAACCAAGATACAAGTCATTTGGGATTGGCCAACCCCAACCATTCTAACAGAGCTCTGTAACTTTCTAGGACTTACCAAATTGTATTGCAAGTTCGTGTTGGGATTCCCTTATATCACTTGGTCCCTAAGTCAAGTCACCAAAGGAGGAGAAAATGAAAAATTCCTCTAGTCTGAATCCCAACAGAAGGCATTTTTCTGAATTAAAGAATTGCTTTTTCTTTGTACTTGTGCTCACATTACCATACCGCAACAACCATTTGATATTGAGACAGATGCCTCCGACTATGCGATTGGTGCAATTCTTACTCAATATGTTCATCCAATATCATATCACAGTGAGACACTCTTAGACATAGTTCGGAAATATCCCACCTATAACAAAGAAATTATTCCATTATGCAGGTCTTTCAGCAATAGAAGCACTACATTTTAGGGAAGGAAATGGTCAGCCACACAGACCACTAACCCTTGCAGTTCATACAGACACAAGGGAATTTGTAGAATGATCGCCATCATAAATGGTCCACATACTTGCAACAGTTCCATTTAAATATTAAGTACAAGAAGTGAATCACCAACAATGTTGGAGACTACCTCAATCGACCACCTGTCAAGGTGTTGACCACTGTGCTCGACTCTTATGGGCACGAGACTTCAAGCTGGCTGACTCTTTACA
This sequence comes from Pinus albicaulis, assembly GCA_034641835.2. Classification (NCBI taxonomy): domain Eukaryota; kingdom Viridiplantae; phylum Streptophyta; class Pinopsida; order Pinales; family Pinaceae; genus Pinus; species Pinus albicaulis. Next base: position 1,607,562,832 of record CM076570.1, on the reverse strand, counting down.
AGAGTGATCCAGACTTCAGCAACACATACCAAATTCTCCTGGGAGGCAAACAAGTGCCAGATTATCACCTCTAGGATGCATTGTTATGCCACCTGGGACACCTTTGTGTTCCTTCAAGCGAGCAGTCCAATATGATTTGGAAGGCACACTACAGTCGAGTAACTGTACACTTCGGGGAAGAAAAGATGGTGGTTGTATTGCAACAATATTTCTATTGGAAAAAACTTCGAAAAGACGTTGGGAAATATATTATATCCTGCACTACCTATGACATCACCAAGGAAACCATCAAGAAACAAGGCCTGTACACTCCTCTTCCCACTCACAGTCAGCCTTGGGAATCCATCTCCATGGACTATATGTCTGACCTCCCTTCTACCAAGCACTGTAATGACTGTGTATTTGTGGTCGTGGATAGATTCTAAAAAATGGCTATATTGGCGTCCTCCAAGAAGAGTATCACAACAGAGGACACTGCCAATCTCTTCTTTGAACGAGTGTGGGTACATTTTGGGATCCCACGGATTATTATATCATATCGAGATAGTAGGTTTCTGAGCACATTCTGGTTAAGCCTATGGGCACTGTTGGACACCAAGCTCACTAATTCAACTGCATTCCATCCCCATATAGATGACAAGACAAAGGTCTTCAACATGATGATAGTGCATATACTCTATATGTAGAACTCCAAGCATCAACGAACATGGGATGAGAGCCTTCCATATGTGCAACATGACTATAATAGAGCTCTCCATAGCTTGATTGGTTGCAGTCCTATTAAATTGGGATTAGGATTTCAACCATTGTCTCTGATTGATGTTTTCATACCTCATGTGACCACACAGACAGAATCCACACATGTACTGTCTGAGGATGATAAAGAAACCATACTTATTGAATGCGTCCATCACGTCCGCCAGTAGGGCCATGAAATCTTGGAAAAATCCAATGCCAAGTATAAGCATCGACATGATCAACATTAGGTGCGGCAGAAGTTTCAAGTTGGCGACAAAGTTTGGCTGCATTTGTAGAAAGAATGCCTAACCAAAACCCATCGGAAACTCATACCACTCTTTTATGCGGAATTATGGTTTACGGATAAAACACATTCCATAAATGTGGTGCTATGCATTTAGAACAATAGATCAAAGAATTTTCAGACAATTTTCCTAATAGTAAATAGACACACAGAATAGATTAGGCAACTTACTTGGAGTCCAAGCGCTTCCTATTCTCCTTCTATCTCTCTTGCTATAGCTTCTAATCCAAGCTTGATTGCCAGAATAGTTCTTGCAAGTACAAACACTAAACAACAAAGAGATTGCAATATACATATGGCTATTTACTTTAATCAATTAAATCAATGAAACATGAAACATATACATCAGCCAATAATCCATAATATGAAAGATAGAAGCTTATATAGATACATATGTGGGAAAGTAAGCAGCAATATTTATTAATGGCTAGAAGGGGAGGTTACAACCAATGATTGATTTGATATCACCAACTCCAACATCATCCCAACCTCATCACAATGAACATCTCTCCATTATCATATCACTCAAATCAAACCCTCAATTGAGATTCCAACAACATTTCTCTACCAAATTTCTTCCTTCTCAAGCACTAGGATCTGTGCTCAATTTATAGAACAACTAAAGGTAGTTTCAAAATCAATGACCTTCTAATAATAGGCAAGACATGTTTCCCAACTCAGATGTGTTGAATGGACACATGGATTCAAAGTTTGACACATGTGGACTCTTCTAGAAGGCACTGGCCATTTGGAGATTCCAAAACAATGAGAATTTCGCTCCCAATTGACCAACGCACTTTTGAATGTTGGGAAGTGCTTTTCATAGCACCCTTGAAAGGAGGTAACTACATATGCAAAGTAGTTAGTCCCTTGAGAGGCTACATTGGTGAGCTCATAGGTGATATAACATGTACTTCAAATCTTGGAAATTTTGCAATGGAAGTCATGGATGAATTTTTCTTGTTCTTTGACTTGGGGCATGTAGCAACTGAAATGATAGTGGATGATAGACCCTATTCATTGGTTTTGGGGATGATGTCCATTTTAACAAGGTCATTGGGAATGGTGCCCAAATTGACCTATAACAGATTTCCCCCTAAAGCATGAAGATAGAATAATAATAACAATATTTTTTGAATGAGATGCTTTACACTATGATGGGCTGGAGCTGAAGCGGAGTGGCGAAAAGCATCAATATTATAATACATTACATCATGATATATCCTCTTGATCATGAATTTCTAAGGGAAGGCATTCCCATGCTCAGTACATAAACTATCTAATAACATGTACATAGTGTAGAAAGCCGTCTACATTGGAATGTTGCCCAATACAGACATGCCTACAAATATAGGCCCATGTTCGGATGACGATATGTATGTAAGGTAACTATATAGATGATGTGTACAAAAATCCTGAAATTGCAGCCTGGATGTCTGAAAATAGATCTGGGGTCTTCTTATCTCGTTCACTCGATCTTTCGGGTACAAGTATAGCCATGCGAATATATGATTTGTAGTTGAACATGGTAAGACATCGTTTGATTACACACCAATGATGTGAGCTGTTAACAATCGCGAGAGAACCACCATTAATGTAAATGGACCTCAAGGTACTATAGTACATTTCATAAGGAATGAATAGATGATTTGATGATAAATGCTAATCAAAATATTTCGGTCAAAAGTCCAGAAGCGAGGATCTTGTCGATGCTGTAACAAGCCTCATGGTACTGGAAGGTGATGTTTCTAAGTAAAATTTTTGTATAATGATTTGACGTCGACATGAAGTCACTTTATTGCGAGACGGGAGCTACTGATTACAGAGACAAAGTATGACTTGATATAGCAATGTTCAGGGATGACTATCATGAGAATGAAGGTTTATGAGTATTTCAGAAGGATGAGTATTCACTGGATGACTTCTCTTGAACATATTGGTGACACTGAGATGAGTTGGGACCATTAACCCAAAACTGAAGTGAAGGTATGATGAACCATAGGTATGAATGGACCATCAATAATATTACCCAACCCAAACAATCACAGTGATGGAGTGAAGTTTCATGTTCAAGAGCGACTTGCTACCATAAAAATTTTTGTTCACTTTCCCAAATTTTCCTTCGAGTGAATAATGCATAGCTATTTAATAATTTAATTAGTCTAGCGATGAATGAAACTCAATTCTTGCCATGATCAACAAGCCTGTCGCTATTTTATGTTTTAATGAGCCTAATGACAGTGATAGCCTGGTCCTTTTTCATATTTAGAGAGTTTGAAAAAGAGGATGAAAGAAAAATCCACAAGTAATTTTTCGTAAAGTTGTCACTCAGATCCGAAAAATTGTAAAATAATATCTGAGAGAACCTCCTAGCCATGTTCGACTAAGGCATTCCTTTTTCGTAAATAATCTATCTCAGTCTAGAAAAAGGTTAAGCTTATACTAAGTAGATATCAATTCATTTACTTTTACGAGCTCGAAAAGACAAGTGGTCAGCAATATTTTCACATTATCGAAGCCTAAAAAGAGCTAAAAGAAGACTCCAGTAGTTCCTTTTTCATTGTTATCGAAGCTTGAAAAAGAGATAAAGTACGCTTCAAGTCCTTTTTCATTTTTAGCAAAGCTCAAAAAATAAGGATAAAAGTGTGCTTTGTGGTCAAATCATTCTTGAAATAAATCTGCACGACTAATATGTTCATCAATTGTAAAACCTGTTTGGAACAACATCAAATGGATTAAAAATGCCCGTTTCATGATAAAAATAGAATAAAACCATAGTCACAACAATAAATATGATTTTCCAATAATCAAATGGATAATTAATATAGTTTTACTATTCATTTTTACCATTTTCATTTGGAGCTTTGAACTTGTTTTTTCCCCCAAAGTTCAGCCATTGATTGTGATCGATTATGTGGACAATTTTCATCGTTGTTTGATCCAGGTTGGTGCTATGAACCCTCTCTTTCTTTTAGTAGTCAATTCATTTCCTTTCATTGCAAATTTTTAGGGATTTGGGCCCCTTAGGGTAAATTATTTTTCCAAAGAGGGAAACACACCCTTGAGCATCGAAAAATATGTTATGGAGCACCTAAATTGAAGCCTAGGTGCATATGCAATGCATTTTCACTTGTTCAGGACTGCGTTGGGCGCAATTATAATTTTTTATTCTTGTAATGTATGCAAAATTTGCCTAATTTTTTTCAGGAGTCTAATGAATCTTATGGTTATGTTTCAGGATTCCATTAGACTAGAATTATGATTACTTAGAGAGAAAGAGAGAATGAAGAACAAAACATGATTGCCCTAAATGATCCAGGTACAGTAAGAGCCCTAAGATATTTTGGCTTGTTAAAGTACTTCCGCTTGTCAGGAATGAGGCAACAAATAGAACTTTTAGAGTTCTTAGTTCGAGCATGGGATCCAACTATCGAGGCATTTCACATTAGGAACAAAGTGGTTCCTATTACAGTGGATGATGTGCATACTATTTTATTATAGGCTTGTCGAGGAGAGGCTTTCCTATTTCTCTCTCAGGGTCTGCTCTTGGAGGAGACACTGTGAGAGGTTATGTTTTGCAGTATTTCTATCCAGGGGTAGATCCAAGCAAGGATGGGAATAAAAACATCCATGATGTTCGTGATTTACCTTTGAGAACCATTATTTTCGATGATCACTGTTGACCACACTTTTTCAACTACCCCATAACAGTACACCCCCATTTTTTTAAATGGGATTTGTCATGTTCGACATGGTCGCGCCATTCAGGTTAAGGAACCAGCTTAGATGATTAAGGATGTGCAACCCAATCATATGCAAATGATTCAAAACATGGAATCTAACCAAATCAATCTTCAAAATAGGATAAATTCCATGGAAGCAAGTCATTCATAGGAAATAAATGTCATGGAAAATAGGTTAAAGATAATGGAAGTTAATCATTCTAATCAAATGTCCATTATACAGAATCATATGATTGCAATGGAAGCAAGACACACCCAGGAAATGACTACGATGAAGGAAAATCACTTGTTGGAGATGAGTTCCATACAAAAAAAGTTGGAAAAAATGGAAAAATTACATATGCAAAAGTTTTAGCCGAAATTTGATTATGAAGATTCATCAACAGATCATAATACTTCTTGTCTGCTAAAGCCACTCCCATCTCATCACACGGAGGATTTAACTATGGTTTCAAAGGATGTTGAGAAAGACCAAGCTTATGTGTCACCATTGACAGAGTATATCCAGAATAATATTGGTCATGCTCCAGGGTCTTCAAATATTTTGTAAAAACATCTTCAAGATGAGGACAAGAAATCTACAGTGGTCTCATTGCTAACATCAAAACCCTCTCAGAAGAAGAAAAATAAGCAAAAAAGAAGAAGTAAATGGTTTGATTCGTCTGATGGTCGAGAGCAACTTGACATTCGGATAAGACAAAGTCCTAAAATTAGCAAGATTGGACATGGCACATCTGAAAAGCAGCCCACAAACTTGTCTGAAAGCAGGAAAATGCTCAGCATGCACTATATTGAGCACATATGATGCCACAAGGCATCCTTTGTATTGTATCTCTAACCTTACACCTTGTTATTTCAGCATTTCATTTTGCAGTTAGAGTAGATTTACTTTTCATGTTAAGTAGAATAATAAATAAAAGAAAAGCTTTTATTTTTCATGAGCTTAATGTTATATGATGATATTTGGATGGAAGCTACTTACGTAATCTTGTGTGTTTCTTGGATGCAGATTCTGGATTCTCACATTCCTTCAATGAAGCAACGTGTCCCCAAGTAGAGCCAAATGTTGACCACACTTTGTCAAATACCCCATAACAGTACATCCCCATTTTGTTTAAATGGGATTCATCATGTTCGACATGGTCACGCCATTCAGATTCCATCATCAGTCGACAATTTTTATAAATGATGTAAACCCATTCTGCATGTAATGATGTAAATGATCTAAGTAAGACCGTCAATGTATGTAACAACCTAGGTAAGCCTAGTATGTTGTTGATGATCTCTATCCTATGAGGTTTTTTGTCTCACTGATTCACGAAAGTGATCAGCATAGTTTTTCCCTCCAGCCTCACCCCAAAGCTAGGGTGGATTTTGTCATCAGCATGCTAAGTAAGTCCTAGTGTTTTCTATCGAGTCCTTGTAAAAGTAGTTTGAGCTACTTGGTCTACTAGATCATGTTTTGAGTCGCAGAATTGGGTATTTATTTGAGGGTCTATACGAATGGGTATTCCCCCTTCATGTGTCTAAATGTATTATCTTACGTAAAGAGGGTTGGAAAAATAATTAAAATCCCCTCTCAGTCAATTAATTAAATTTTCTGGTCAATTAATTAAAAAATCAAAAGCCAGAAATTTAATTAATTTAGGGTCATAAGTTAGGATAAAATTCTTTAAAGGAAAAATTCGTTGGTCCTTAAAAAATGATTTTTTAAAGGCCCCAGCTCAAGGGAATTTTGAGAATTTTAAGAAATTTTGGACCCTTGGGCCTAGGTGGTTAAGTCAAAGTCAAAATTTTGGGGTAATTAACTCAAAAATAGTATTTTTGAGTTAATTAAAATGGATTTAAATCATAAATTCGTTTTTTCCTCAAAATTATAATTTCGACCGTCCGGATTAAAAGATGATCAAATCTTATCGATGGTCGAGATTATTTTGATGTGTATCAACTGAACTAGCCGTTGGATATTTTGTCCTATAAATTAAGAGGTCTTTGTCAGTCTTGAATCATCCGATCTCAAGATCGTGACTTGTTCTTAGAAGCTCTTGTAATTTTTTTGAGGAATAAAGCATAAAGACTTTGGGGTTACAAATTTTGATGTTCCTTCTCAGATCTATGTGGTGAATTGTCTCTAAACTCTGCTACTTTTTTTTGGAATTTTATGGTTGATGGGCTTCATGGATTAATCTGCATACAGGTATTTTGTGCAATTTTCTAGATTCATAAAATGACATTTTGATTTTTCTAAAGGATCTTATGTTATTCTCTTAAATCTCTATCAATCTAAGGTTCAGATTTGAGTGTGCAGGAATTTTTTTTTTTAAGATTGAGTGTCTGGGGAAGTCTTCGATTGGACCAGCCGACTCTCAATAAACATAAATCTGAAAAGCTCAGTATTTATTAAATTCCAAGTCTATCTTACAAAATTTGTGGTTTTGTAGGATTTTCTAGGGCTTGTGCCTCTCACTAAAATTCTAAATCTCTAAAAAATTGCGCTGAAATGGATTCAAATCTGGCCATTAGGGTTTTAAATCTATAAACTAGTTTGTAAATTTGTAAATTTTTCAAGACTGTAAGGGTTAAATTGTTTCTTGGTGTGTGTATCTTCAGATTTGGCTAGTTTCTTGTAGGTTCTGGGTTTAAATAATTTTTTTTTTAAATCTGAGGCAGATCCAGCCTCCAAAGGCCAGATCAACCCTTAAATCCCCACTGTGGGCAAAATCTGGGTGTTGTTTGTTTTAAGGAAGATCTAAATCTAGGTTCTGACAGAGAAAAATTTCAAGTTATGCTGGACAAAAATTTTGTTCTATGTTTATTCATTGTATAAGGTTGTCATTCCCATCAATTCCTACAAGAAACAACTTACTCATTTGCTCCACCGTCCAGCATCATTCTGCCTTCACGTTGTATTTTTTTTTCGATGTTTTCCTCCGCCCATTGAGTCGCACTCCCTCACACCATCCATTAACCCTCTGCCTGATCTTCTCTCCTCAATTGACCTACAACCTTACCCTCGCTTTGATCTTCATTAGCTCGTCCATGGTGCCACTGTCCCTCCTTTCCCTCACGTCCATCAGCTCTGCCTTCGAACCCTTTTCTGCTGCCCGTCCAAGCTCCTCGTCCATCAATCACGTCGTCTCCTCTACTATAATTTCATCCGCTATCCCTCTTCATGTCGTCTGCCTAGCTAACCTGCAGAACATTCAAACAAAATGCACCTTCAAAAAATAAAATAAAAATCACGTCTATGCGTTAGTTTGACATTGTGTTTTTGTATATAGCGTCAGTTTAGGCTTGATTGGATTTGGTTAGCATTAGCTGTTCGATTTTTTTTATTTAATTGTTTTAGATTAGTGTTAACTAGGATTTGAAATTTCTCTTTTATTTTTATTTTGTTTAGTTTAAATGATAGCGTAGATTTAGTTAGACTATAAATTTAATTTCAATTTTTAGATTTTATTTTTTAGATTTTTTAATGGTTAGTTTATTTTTTAGATTTTAATTTTTAGTTTTAAATCTAACTTTTAGTTTTAATTTAGTTATATTTTAGATTAGAACTTATATTTAGATTTAGACTTTTAATTTGTTTTAAACTTAGAAAATAATAAAAAAAATAAAAAATTCCAAAAATTCTAAAAATCTAGAAAATATAAAAACATAAAAAAATTTCAAATTTTCTATAGTCAAATGTGCTAATTTTATTTTTATCTAAAGTTTGACTATGGAGCATTTTGATTTTCGAACTGGGTTATAATTGAAGCATCATAATTTTGAAAATACTTCAAGCATCGGGCATTTTTATCTTAAATGATCGTTTCATGATAAGCTTTGTTAATTAGCTCAAGTATCTTAATGAATGATCGTGGCATTTTCTATTGAATATCATTGTGGTCATTTAGCAGCAGTTATACATCCAATACTTGTATTTAATCGCATAACGGGATCTTGTTGACTCCATAAGGCACTGGCTTTAACATAATCAATTTGTGAAATCTCATTAATTTTATCAAGTATTTGGTGTTTTAGTTGTGTCTCTTGGATTCTTGTCCTTCATTTATAATAGGGCCTACCTTCCTTAGCTTGCAAGGAGACAACTTAAATAGAGAGATTGGGGATCAGGGTGACAGCCCCCAATCTGAGCTGTTGTCGCGGTGCCTAGACAATCTGTGCGACAACAATCACAAAGCTTGCTGGCACCGTTACACTACATCTATCGAATAGATCATATATGCAGTATGTACTAGAGTACATGGAGCCAATATTCTTCAACTAGTATGAAGCTATACTTTCTCAGATAAAATAACAACTGAACAAGGCAAAGGGAGGAAGGAAGAAAAACTTTAGTTATGGTTCAATCCTCATTTCATTTTCCTTAGAGCGGATTCCACTGTTTCAGTCTCAACATGTGATACTGGGTGTGTCCAACCCTAGAGATCCATGGATGTAGAGATGGGTAGAAATAATGGCTAGGCATGGAGGCCAATCATCCATTGTGTTCTTGACTGCATTCTTTTCCTGTTTTAGGTGACAGGTTATCACCATCAATGAGTATGCATACATAGGCGATGATTCTCAAGGAGATCCAGACTTAGCTTTACTAGAAGGTGCTTAGTGGGGTGCAATAGGTAAAAAAAATTTTACCATGTTTTTTTTTTTTTTAATAAGGTTTATACATTTTTTTTTTTTTTAATGTTTTTCCAAGACTAAACTAAAGTTTTAATGTTATGCAGATGTTGATCGAGTTCAACCGGTGGAGGAACTAGAGCGTGGAGTGGATGAGCCAGCAGAGAAGGCTATCAAGAGAGAATTCCTTCATGATCTAGACATTGCTGAGACTCTGTCTAAGCTTTGGCAGCATATAGAGGGGTTGATCATCGAGATTCTAGATTTCCAGATCAAAGAGTTACCCACACGACTAAAGCGCCATACTAGTTCCTAACCATTGGATGCGGTTACTGCGTAGGATAGCTAGATCTATAGCATGTTACCATGAGCAACACTAGTTTACTTTTGAAATTTTGCATACATTTTGAGGTCATCTGACCAATGTGTCTTGGGCACAATTTTTTGTAAAAACCTATAACTATCTATCTATTTGATTTCAGTGTTTTCCTATGTTTATTGCGTAGTCCTATTCAATTATGTGAATGTTTCTTTACATGTGTTGAAAATGTTTGTCTAAAACATGATTAGCTAAAGAATCTGTCAATGTGTTCAAGTTTCTGGAAATGTGTTGATATTGAATAAAATCAAAGTGTCTTTCCAAAAGTCGAACTCTTAGGAACAAACGATGCAATTTTCAATTTCTAACAGTATAAACACTAGTAAGTTGTAATACCACAAGTTGTGAGTCTAATCTTATGATGATGCGGTTAATACCAAATGGAATGGGATCAGAGAGAAGTTAGATCAACGTGCTATACTCAACGATATTATATGTCAATCTACTGATACAAATCCCTTGAAAACTCACTAACTCGTCATTCAGATTGAAAATGGCCCACGCTGCAGAGGATAGATTCTGCGTACTACGACTAGCACCATCAATATATCCAACAAATGGTTCCAAAGATTTAGACATCTGTGATGAAATGTAAAGCGGATTACTAATGTCAATAAAACACTAAAAATCAAAATAAGATAGTGAATGAAAATCAACAAGATATATATGCAATATAATACAAAAAAAAAATTATTATGCTCATGATTAAGCATAGTAACGTTTCAGATGCAACCCATTTCGGGGCTGCGCCAATGGAATTCCATCGTAATCCACCAACTCGTATGCACCCTTAGAAAGAAATATTTTGACAATATAGGGGCCATGCTATAATGGCTCAAATTTCCCTATACTTATTACATCAGTTTCTTGATCATAAAGAAGGACCAAGTCTCCCTGTGAGAAAATGCGAGGCTGGACATTTTTGTCGTATTGCACCTTTATACGTCTCTTATGCGCTTCGTTGGCAAATTGGGCTTCACGATATGTTTCATCAAGATGGATGAAGTTAAAAAGACGTGCTTATTCTTTTGAGGTGTCTGTAACAAGTCGATTGCAAGTTTTAACGACGATATTTCACATTGGATTGGCAAGATAGCTTCCAGACCATACACCAATTGAAAGGGGATAAATCCGGTTGCGTTTCTCATTGAGGTTCGGTACGCCCACAAGGCAAAGTACGGGATCAAATTCCAGTTTCTTTTACAAAATCCTATCATTCGTTGAAGCATACATTTAAGAATCTTGTTGATAGCCTCAAATTGTCCATTTGATTGTAGATAATAAGGAGTAGAATTATCATGTGACAATCCTAACTTGAAAGTCAATTCATTCATCATATGGTTGCGAAAATGCTTCCCATGATCTGTGAATATAGCTTATGGAACCCCAAACCGTGAAATAACATGATTAAAGAAAAACAATGCAGCTATTTGTCCTGTGTTTTTGAATGTAAGCATCACTTTGGCCCATTTGGTAAATTAGTCTATTGTGATAATAATATAGCAATGTCCCCTGGATGAACGAGGGTTACAAGTTATGAAGTCAATACCCCATTTTGAAAATGGTCCCACAGAGACAACAGGATGCATTGGTGCTGGTGGTTTGTAGATTTTACGATCAAATATTGGCACGCATGACAACTTCTGACTGCGAGGATGTAGTCGCGAAATATGGTAGGACAAGAGTAACCAACATGAAGTATATTCTGCGCAGTAGCATATCCAGACAAGTTTCCACCACAAGCCCTAACATGAAAATCATTTAAAACCTTTTCATCCTCCTCATGAGTGAGGCACCTTCTTAAAATTGAATCGACACTATGACGATAAAGTGTATCGCTGACAATAAGATAATCTTTGGCTTGGTATCGAATACGTCACTAGTCAAAGCAAGAGGTATCAAACCGAAAAGTATGAGTTTGGAGATAAATGATAAAACTCCCATACCAAGGGTTAGATGATCTGATAAAAAACAAAGACTCATCTATAATTGATGGTTCTGAAGTAGTAGCAGTACTATCAGAGGGAAGGTCATAGAGAAGCTCAACCAAAATACTTCTTTGACTTGGATTTGATGAATTCCAAATCAAATTTCTGAAAAATGAAAATCCCTTTTGAATACTTTCCCCCCAGAAATTGACGTGATAAGATATAAGTCATGGGGTTGCAATCTGAAATGAAAATGGTCTTCCGGAATGGGATATAGTGGCAAAATCTTTGGACAACTTGAACAGTTGCCAAGGCAAGCTTTTCTATGTATGAATACTTCACTTCTATATCATTGATATTACGACTCAAATAATAGATCAGATGTTCTATCCCATTTTCTACTTAGACCAATAGCATAGTAATGGTTGTATCAACCGCGACGATATATAAGAAATAATTACTCTGATAATTGGGGGGGATACATTAATGACGCCTAGACAATATTATCCTTGAAAACATAAAAATAAGGTTGTGCAACTTGATCCCAATGGAAGGGAATCCCCTTTTTCAAGAGCCGAGTAAATCCTTTAGCCATTTCTACATAGTTGGGTATGAACCTCCTTAGGAAGTTATCCTTTCCTTGAAGTTTCTGTATATGAAGTAAATTTGATGGCGTAGGCAAATCAAGAATGGCCTAGACCTTCAATGGGTCGATTCAAATTCCTTCTTTTGAGAGGATGAATCCAATAAAACGACCAAAACCAACACAAAACACACATTTATGTGGATTGAGGCATATTTTGTAGTGTCGACAGCATAAAAATACGGCTCTCAAATGCATCAGGTGATCAGTCCTATTTCATGAATTTGCGAGTAAATCGTCTAGATAGGGTTGAACAATGCGCTTGATGTTATTGAAATCATAATCCATTGTTCTCTTAAAAGTGGCCCCAGTGTTCTTTAAACCAAACGATAGTTTCCTATAAGCGAATGTGCCCAAGGGAAAAATGAATGTTGTCTTATATTGATCCTCTGGGCAGATATTGATTTGATTGTAATCGGAGAATCCATCCATGAATGAAGATATTTTGCATCCAGCACAATCGTCAATAATATAGTCGATAAAAGGAGTAGGATAGTTGTCTTTTGGACAAGAAAGATTGACATCCCGATAATCGACGCACACTCTGATGGTTCCTTGTTTTTTCATGATAGGAACAATGTTGGAAACCCACTTAATTAGCAAAATAGGGTAAATGAAACCAACACAAAAAAAAAATCAACTTCTGCTTTAATGGCAACGACTTTCTTTGGATGAACAGGAGGAATGCGTTGACGCACCAGTTTGACATCAGGGTACATATTAATAATGTGTTCAACGATACTATTATCTATGCGTGGCATTTCCTCGTAATTCCAAGAAAATACATCATGAAATTCACAAAAAAGAGAGATATATGTTTTGATTTCTGATGGAGAAAAAGATACGCCGACATGAATATTTTCTACAATGCCAAGTTTGGTCGAAATATCGATAGAAATGGTTTCTTCAATATTTGAAAAAGTTCACTCGGAATCGATTGCATTAATAGAAAAATAATTCGAATTTTTTTTTTGATTGATGGGTGATATAGTTCACTAAGATTATTTTCTTCATAACTAGGAAAATGAGAATGATGATTGTTACACCATTTTTTTGGTCATCTAACCTATTATCATTAGATGGACCCAAGTACACCATGTAAGACCTATTTTACCCTAAGTAAAATTGCTTTCACTATGTTAAAACCGGAAACCCCAAAAGGAAATATTAAACAAACCTATATTTGTTTGATTTTCCTCATGGAATAATTAATTAAACCATAATTTAATTATTATTCCGAGTCATGTTTAACCCAAAAACAAAGAAATTAATTAGATAAACCTTTATTTATCTTATTATTTTCTAGGAATAATTATTTAAATCTTATTTAGATAATATTCCTTGTTAAATATAACCAAATCACCCACAAATAATTAAATAAATCATTATTTATTTGATTATCCTTCAACCACTTCCTTAAAAAGATAAATAAATCATTTATTTATTTATTATTAACAAATAAAGGGATTTGACCCAAGTCAAATACTTTTTCCCTCCAACAAATTTAATAAAATATTCCATAAAAGGTGGATCTAGATTTGGTTAACATTATTTTAATCATGCACCAAGATCTAGAATGACCCAATATTTTGTTATAAATAGGAGGGTTTTTCCCATCATTCTTCACCTTTTGTTGCCTATTAGATCACTCTGGATCTATACACTTGGTCACATATCTCCATCATTTTCTCCCATTGAGCTCTACTATTTGCATTGGGTTTTCTACATCAACTAGAGAGAGAAATCTTAGATCTGAAATGCTGAGGACTTCCAAGAACCCATCCCACTGAGGGGAATTGGATACTCCTTCTGGTTTTCCTCCCAGGTGCCCCATTAATACAAATATTCTTTCAAAAAATCGTTCTTGTCTTGTCTATTGGTACATGGAGCAAACCCTTATTTTTACTGCTTAATGTCTTTTCATGTATAGATCTGGTTGTTTGCAGCTCTTTTCTTGTTCTACTAACCGCAGATATGAAGATATTGGCAGCCACTTTTGTTGTTAGGGCTATTAGTTATGCGTAGCTAAAGTGGTCCTTTTTCGTACACTTCGACAAAGGATTCACACTAACAAATGGCGACTCCACACGGGTTTTAAATTACGACCGCTGTCGTTTTTCATATTCCTGCATATCCAGCTACTTCAGACCCTAGGGTTTCTTTTCAGCTGTTTATTTTTCCTATTTTCATGTTGTTTTTCTCACATAAAACCATAAAACATCAAAATTTCTAACTTCCGTGTGTTTCTGGCCCTATTGCGCAGGTAAGCGACACCAGCCGGAACTGAGATGACAACTTTTCTGAAAATTGCCGCCGAGACAACCGGAACAGGGGGTCGCACTTTTTGGCCCTAAACCTGCGACCTGGACCTCCAGGTCGCACTTTTCAGCCTATTTCCTGCGACCTGCACTGAAATCAGGTCAGAAACTGCGACCTGCCATTTTTTTAGTGATTTTTCTGCAATTTTTCTGGGTTTTGCTGCAGCTTCTGTCAGGGTCTTCCAGCCTCTGTCTCAGCCCGCCTTGACCAAGTTCTGATCTGTTTTTACTCATCTAAGTGGGAACCTAGCCCCCTAGGGCTTTAGTACCCTCCACTTTTCGTGGAAGAGTTTTAGCTGTTTCAGCCGTCTGTTTTTCAGAGCTTCAGCCTCCTTTTTTCCAGATCTGTTACCTCCCTTTCAGATCCTTTGAAATCAGCCTTTCTTCCTTTCAAATCACCTCCTGTCGTTTTGTTTGGACCTACTTTCTAGGCCTCCCCCTTGCCCCCTCCATTTTTTGCTGATTTCCTTCCTTTTTCCAGCCACCTTGCCTCTGTCTCTTGGCTGTGATCTGCACCTCTTTTCAGCAGCTCTATCCTCTAGATCCCTGTCCCTTTTGACCCTAGATCTATTGGCCTCTTTTTACGTGTGTTTTGAATAGATTTTTGCCCTCTTTTAGAGTAGTTTTGAGAGACCCGCCTTTTTGGGTTCAATTGATGCATGGTTAGCTGTTAAATGTTCTGTTATTTCAGCAATCTCTATTGTTCTCTGCAGATTTCTTTTCAGTTACGCAGCACACTTTTTCTTGCTCTCAAAACGAAAAGGGTTTAAAAATTAAAATTAACGCACATCACACACTGACCCTAAGTGAAGAAGCGCCTAGTTAACACCGCCTGGCAAAGACTCTAAAATCAATTGTCACTGCACCTTATCTGCCCTTGACATTGCTTGATTCTGTCCCTTTCTGCCCTTGTCGGTTTCCTTCTTCCTATCATCATTACGCCCCCAAGGTGCCTTTCCCGGAGACTTCTTGGCCTTCACCCTCAGTTTCCGGTTGATCGACCTGCTCCGCACCGCCGTCGTCGAGCCAGTCCACCTTCGAGTCCGCACTCTGACTCCTCTCCTGATTCATCGAGTCCTCCTTCTCCTCTTGGTTCTCCCCCTGTCACCTTCACCATGTCTGGTCCAGGGCCTAACACTAGCGGTTCCCCCGACCCTAATGCCGGCCCTACTACTAGCAGAACTGCCATAAGAACTACCCCGACTACCCCTGTGCTGCCGTACATTGCAGGCCTCAGCCTCCCCGATTTCCATTAGTTGATCAATGACCCCATTCACCACAATGCTAATTGGCCTGCTATGCCAACCAAGCTCCCCTCCGACATCCCTAAGTTTGAGGGCCTTAATGGAGAATATCCAACCAATCATGTCCGATCTTTCCACATGTGGTGTTCCTCCAATTCCATTACCGATGACTCCATCCGTCTTCGTTTGTTCCAACGCACGCTTACCGGTGAAGCTTCTAAATGGTATGTCGAACAAGCCACCTCTACCCATACCACCTTTGAGACTCTTGCCCAAGCCTTTTTGTCATACTTCCAGCTCCCTCTCCGATACGATACTGGCACGGAGCTCTTGACTTCCTTTAAGCAATCCTCTTCAACACGCCTTTCCGCCCATGTTCAGGAATGGCGAAGAAGATGGAGCTTATGTCGAGCCCCTCCCTTCGAAGATCGGGTTTACATGGACTGGTTCCTTCACACCCTTCCCGCTCCCATCGGCAAAGATGTCGCCTCTCATTTTCCTCAAACTGAAGAAGCCGCCCTCCAAATAGCCTTGAAATATGACCTGATCTACGCTCAATCTGGTTATGTTTATACTGTTCTTCCTGACATCCCCAGGCCCGGTGGCGCTAACGCCCCGGGGGCATCTCATTCCGCCGACGGTATCGTTGGAGCCCTTTCCCATCCATACGCTCAACCTCCTATGGGCTATGGTCTCCCTCAGGGAGGGGCCAGCACCTCTAGCACTCTTCCCCCTCACGGTAGCATGTATCCAGGATACGGCATGCCTCCTCCTTTTGCCCAACCTCCTGCTTACCTCAATGTTGCCCAACCTAACCATTACCTTTATCCGCAGCCTGGTGCGCCAGCTCCTCCAGCATATGCGCTTCCATCTCCCTTGCCTCCTCCAAACCCGCAACAACACTTACAGCCCCCTCCAGGGCAAGTATTTGCACAGCAGGGCACGACTAATCCCCCTTCTTCTCAAAGAAGGCGGAGAGGCAACCAAAACCAATCTGCCCCTGGTACCCGAGGACCCAATTCTGGCGTGGACCCTAACACTGCCAACCAACAACAGGGCATTCAGCCCAAGCCGGACAGGCCGCTTCGCACAAACAAGCCTTGTTCGTGTTGCGGTGTTTATGGTCATTACACCCACGATTGTCCCCTCTTACCCCAGATGCGGCAGATGTGGGAGTCTCAAGCCACATTGCGCGGACAACACACCTCCCCTCACGCTCCTCCTAATGTGGCCACTACCCAGCCGGCTATGTTTACTGATCCCTTCCCTCAGCAAGGATTCGTGGCTACCCAACCACCTGTAGGCAGGTCGCCACTCCCCCTTCTATTTCTAGTTCCTCCGATTACCAGATCCTTATGATGAACTCTGATCCCTCCCCGACCGTCGACCTTCACCTTCAAACTCGGTCTCATCAGTACCCCCAACCTCCTGCTCAGTCTGCCCCTGAGCCTCCTTCTTCAGGTTCTACAGAGCCTCTTTCGACATCCAGTGGCCCCTTACATATCCCTCAACCCAAAGTTGAGGTTCATACCAAGATTCCTAAGGGACCCCTACGTCGAAACACTGCTTCTGGTCGAGCTGCTCATTCGTATAGTATAGTAGATGATTTGGCGCAATCCACTACTGCCATTTCCACACTGGAACTCCTCCAGTCGTGCCCTTCCCAAAAGAAGGCTCTATTATCTGCCGTGGGTGCTGTAGATCCTGCTGATGACCAAATGATTTTTTTCGACGCCACTCAATCAGACCATCCTCCTCTTCCTCCTTCCATCATCTTCCAAATCCCAGTCAAAATCCAGAACGCCAACGTTTCCCGGTGCATAATTGATGAGGGGGCATCCACATGCGCGATGTCCGCTTCGGTTTGGAAGCAACTCGGATCCCTTGAGCTAGCCCCTTCCACGATAACCCTTCGAGCGTGGGATGGTCATGCCTCCCAGCCCATTGGCCTATTTCGTAACTGTCCTATCACCCTCGCCGGTAAGACCGTTTGCGTTGACGTCAAAGTCATTGACGCCCCTCTAGACTACAACATTCTATTGGGGCAAAGCTACACCTATGCCATGTCTGCTGTCCCATCCGCAGTTTTCCGCAAGATGTCTTTCCCGCACAATGGAAAGATAGTCACCATTGACCAGCTATCTTATCATGAGCCGCCGTCTCAGACCTCCCCTGAGACGACCATCTCTTCTGTAGCCAATAAGAAAACCATCGATTCTTTGACCAGTGTCTGCCCCGACGTCTACAAAGATTCCTCCCTGCTTGGAACTTTTCCTAGTCTTCCCCCTCCCCCTATCCCTGATCCCAACTTGTCGAATGTTTGCATGATGCAATCGTCTCGGGCTACCCTTAAGTGGCCTGCTTCAGCTAGTCAGCAACCTCAACCCCGCCCACCGCAACCCGCTCCTAGCCCTTCATCTCCGCCAGCCGGACCTCCTCCTTCTGGCCCTGCTCCTACAGCTGGTATCCCGGAACCCCTTTACCCTCCTGGATTGGTTCCCCCAGGCCTTAACCATCTTGGAGCCATCCCTCTTGGTCATTACCCTGCTGGGCAGATACCTTTCCTGGCTCCCCTCCCCGGAGTATATTCTGTTCCCATCATGGCCACCCTCTCTCTCCCTAACCTGACTTTGGGCATACCGGTCTGGTACCTTGATCCTCCAGCCGCTACCCCTCCTGGTCACCCCAAACCTTACATGGATTTGACATCGGTTCAACCGGTCCCCCTCGCTCCCCCCAATGCTGCTGTGCCCCCAGCACCGCCACAGGACCCCTCTCCTGTCGTGACGGCTCCCGGGAAGAAAGGCAAAGCCAACAAGGGGGCACCCAAAGACAAGACCACCACGACTGACCTGGCCCCTCCTCCGCCCATAAAGCCTTGCGCCTTGTGTGATGTCATCGGTCACGCCACCCATGCTTGTCCTGAATTGCCTCGTATTCAACCCATGGTTAAAGTCGCGTTCCCCGAGTCTACGATCCCTGAAGCTTCCATTCCTTCTTCGTCCGTACCCAAGAACCCCAAGACTCTCCGCACCAACAAACCCTGTGCGTTGTGCAGTCTTCACGGCCATTACTCCCACCATTGTCCTCACCTGACGCACTACCGCGCCTCTTTAGAGGTAGTCCGAGAGTATGAGGTTGAACAGAATCAATCCACCTCTCCCATCCTCACGCAGTATGCTTCAGTCCAACCTGAGGATCCCCCCGCTCCCATCGACATTCCCCCCCCTGATGTTCTGATGACAGAGTCTACTGCAACCATTCTTTACCTATCCTCCTCTGCAAGACACTTGGAGCCCAGTCCCCCTGCCTCCTCCCCTGGTGTGTCGCCTGATCACCCCTTTTCTACCCATACTCGAGATCACTCCACCAGTATATCTGTTGACCTCCGCAGCCCGAGCCCTCACCACACTTCCAATAGCCCTCATATACCGTCCCCTAGTTCGTATATGAGTCATAGTCATCCTGCTCCTTGCACTCCCTCCCGCAGTCGCCGCTCGATGCCTTCTGTCCACTCACGCTGCCGTCATTGTCTCCCCTTCCCCCATTTGTTGTCTTGTGACACCATTCTACAGGACCTCCTGTCCCCACCCTTTATCGGTTATGCCGATGGTGCAAGTTGTTACTCTCGGAATCTAGCCTCGGCAGGATGTGCCATCTTCACCCCCTTGCATACCCTTGTCCTCTCTAACGGGGTCTGCATTGGTACTGCCACCAACAATCAGGCTGAATATGATGCAGTGCGTGGTATCTTAGTCGATGCCCTCTTTTCATCGCATCCTGCATCTGCATGTTCGTTTGGATTCCTTCTTGTCCTGCAACTAAATGGTGTTTATCGTGTGCATAACCCTCTGTTTTTTAGATGATATTTACGAGTGAAACTCTTGACACGTGAGTTTGAAACCATAACTTTCAACCATGTACCTCGAGCCCAAAATCACTATGTAGATAGTATTGCAAATCATGTTCTAGACTGGCATTTATCACACGCATTTCATACAAGACAATAACATTCATAAACATTCAAAACGATGCATATCCATAATATGTGTCGCAAAACATGTGTTTAGAGTCCATCTACTCTGATACATATGACATGTCCATCGCATGTTACAAAAAACTCAAAACTGGGGGCACCACCTACCCCTACATACACACTAGGGGGCACCACATGCCCCACACCTAATCACTATCTGGCGGATCTCGAGCCAATGGCTCTGCCCCTGCAGCTCGTAGATCACGTATGCCTTGACCGGCCATCGCCATGCGCCGCATGACACCTCGCCATTCCGAGGGCAGACCAATGCACGCCTCCACGTACCGGTCGTCTAAGTCTTGCCACCCGCGCTCTGAAACCTCGGTCAGCAACGTCTCGCATCTACGAAGGATATCCTCCAGGAGGGCGGCTGCATCCTCATTATGCGCTACTCTCGACCCACTCGAACCTGTAGCTCTAGATGCTGCCGGTCATCCCATGTATCCGGCTGGTTTTACCGGTGCTATATCTGCATACCAAAAGTACATGAATCATTACCCTAGCTACTATTCATAAAACTTTAACATGCCCATACAAGAATAACAATCTTTCACTTACCATCAGGCCCCCAGACTCGACCAGGCGGAAGTGGCAGGTCCGGATCTCCACAATAACTCATCCCACTATAGGGATAGTCATCTATGTATAACGGCATTTGATCTCAATGGGCAAAAAACTCCGGTCGAAACATTCGCCCGACCGCCCCTCCTCCTCCTCTGCACAGTAGCCGCCCCCACCGGTGCATCCTGGGCTCTCTCGGGCCCCCATCTGGAAGCTGTATACAAGGCCTCAAAGTCAGGATCTTCTCAAAGAAGAAGGCGCACAATAAAGTCCCATACGAGCAATCGTGGTTCACTTGCCGCTTGCAGAGCGACAACTATCATTTTAGCGACACCAGCATCATTTGGGCCCACCCATAGTAGGTCCCACTCAACACACCTTCCACAATCATCATCTGCGCCCCAGTGATGTGATGGAATGCCTGGCTGCCCAGGATACGCAGCACAGCTGCGGCCACTGCACGGGTTTCTAGCCTCTCTAGATCCCCGATCGGTATCCGAGTCCCCTTGACTTGGAGACCCGGTCGACAATGTCGTTCCACAAACTCCATAATATGCCGCCCCCGTGGTAATACTGGCTGCGTGTTTCTCACCATCCCTAGTGGCAGGAGCCCTGTCAGAAAATACACATTCTGGACTGTCAGTTCGATCCTGTGCCCCTGCACTACAAAGACCTCATGCTCTGGATCCCAATAACTGATAATCTGGGCCAACAAGGGCTCTCCTGCTCTCATCAAAGGGTTCTCCAAAAATTCTAGAACCCCAAACCTGGCCAACACACGACGGACACCCTAATCCACCTGGATCTCTGCCCGTAATGTACCCAGGTCTCTCTCTCTCCAGTTAACCCGTAAATCTGCCATACCTGCACAAAAACATCATCTTTGTCAGCATACAGATCGGTAATACCATAACCAAACACAAAAACCCAACTCTCAGCCATAAAACAGCACCAAAACCCCCTCATCTCCCAGGTTGCAGTTTTCTGCTCATTTCTGGACCAGGTCGCAGTTTTTTCCCTGATACCTGCGTCCCAGGTCGCACTTTTTGCCCTAAAAAGTGCGACCCGGCCGTAGAGATGAAGGAGGGTCTGTTTCTAGGAGTTTGGGCCCTAAACTGAACTTTCAATCCATCAAAATGAAAGAGTAAGGTTAGGCCTCTTACCTGCAACTGATGGATCTTGATTCCAATGGTCGGTTTGTCCGCTACGCTCGTCGCAAGATTTAGGGCCTTCTCTCCTCTCTACATTCACCACAGCAACAATAGCAAATGAGTGAATTTGGAGGGAAAACTGCCTTATTAAAAGAGAACCCCTGTTTCTTCTTTCGACTGCTGCGACCACACCGTAGCCCCGTTCGACAAACCATCTGCATCATTGGAAAGCTCTCACCGAGCCCTCAAATGGGTATTTGTTATTTTTTTGTGATTTGATACTTCACCAGGACACATTTTGTCCAAGAAGGGTCACTTCACCTCTCCTTCCAATCGAATTTCCTCACTTACGACACTTGTACTTGGGGCACCATTTTTCCTCCTTACTTGTCTTTGTTCGTGTCGATTTTCGTCATGAGTTCCCATCTTGTACTCATGTTTTCACAGTCCCCCATTGGGCCTTTACTGTGTGGCAGCACCATCGAGTCACCCTTGTTTAGAGCATCCAAGTTGAGTCATCATCGCATTCATGGAGTCTATCCCGAGTCCCTTTGTACCCTGCTATAGCCCTCCATCCTTCATTGCTTGGTCTCTCTCTTGTGTCGCACATTATGACCTTCAGTCCCATTGTCCCCTATCCCTTATGATATTGTGTCAGTTGCTGCCATGTCATTCATGCCCTTTATGCTCTAACAAGGGAAGTCGTCCATTAGCTACTCAGTCCTTTCCACTTCACTATCATCATTAGTGTCAGTTTGTCTGTCGCTCTACTCTTTTCTCTCGTGTCGTAGTTGAGGATCTCTCATTGCCTCACCTATGGCGGACTTCCTTCTGTCGACATCAGCTCATTTATTCCATAAGCCAGGTCTAGAGGGTGGTGTACCTTGGTTCCAGCTTCCACTCTTGTTCGGTGCCTCAGATCAGGAAAAGGGATCTCTTCTTTCCCTTTGACTTGATTGTTTCTCCAGCTCCTTTCAGCATGATCGAGATCCGTATACTTGATGGTCCAGTGATCCAGCAACAGCTCTTGATGATTCCCGGGTGTGTGTGAGATGTCTCAACCCTCATGAGGGGGTGGCCACACGGAGGCAGCCCCCCACATGCCGGATGACCTCTTCCTTGCAGCCTTCGATGCAGCTCCGGATATTTGATGATGTTGGCCGTAGCCACTTGCGGCGCCTCTTTTGTTGCATGTATCGGTCGGATGCAGCCAGGCCCTTCCCCATTTACGAGAGGCATTTGGGTTGTATGTGTATCTCTGATGTACTCAGATATTATTGTATAAGTCCTGGTTGTTATCCCAGGCACAGCATGTATGTGGGATTCCTCATTGTATTTTTATCTGGCTCATGTTTATGCCGGTTGTACTTTATAGTTCGGTCCCTTGTTTACTAGACACACTATTCTTTTGTACTTTGCCTCGGCGGGCATAGGTATGCCTCCCTCGCCGCCTTTAGCACAATTACCCTCTCATAAAAAGATACTTGTTGCACCTGCAAGTCTCGTCTCCTCAGGCTCTAGTTCTTCAGCACATTAGTCTACCTCACATTTCTCTCTCTGACTTCCCTTTTGATGTCTGGTGATTGAGTTCTTACAACGCACTTCGGTCATACGATTTTCTCCTAACACTCGCACGCTGGGGGGCAATCTGTTACACCATTTTTTGGTCATCTAACCTAATATCCATTAGATGGACCCAAGTACACCATGTAAGACCTATTTTACCTAAGTAGTATTGCTTTCACTATGTTAAAACCGGAAACCCCAAAAGGAAATATTAAACAAACCTATATTTGTTTGATTTTCCTCAAGGAATAATTAATTAAACAATAATTTAATTATTATTCCTGGTCATGTTTAACCCAAAACAAAGAAATTAATTAGATAAATCTTTATTTATATTATTATTTTCTAGGAATAATTATTTAAATCTTATTTAAATAATATTCCTTGTTAAATATGACTAAATCACCCATAAATAATTAAATAAATCATTATTTATTTGATTATCTTTCCAACCACATCCTTGAAATGATAAATAAATCATTTATTTATTTATTATTTACAAATAAAGGGATTTGACCCAAGTCAAATTCCTTTTCCCTCCAACGAAAATAATAAAATATTCCATAAAAGTTGGATCTTGATTTGGTTAATAATATTTTAATTATGCACCAATATCTAGACTAACTCAATATTTTGTTATAAATAGAAAGTTTTTTCCATTCATTCACTACCTTTTGTTGCCTAAAGGTCACTCTGGATCTATACATGGTCACATATCTCCATCATTTGCTCCCATTGAGCTCTACTCTTTGCATTGGGTTTTCTACATCAACTAGAGAGAGAAATCTTAGATCTGAAGTGCTGAGGACTTCCAAGAACCCATCCCACTGAGGAGAATTGGATACTCCTTCTGGTTTTCCTCCCAGGTGCCCCATTAATACAAAAAATCTTTCAAAAAATCGTTCTTGTCTTGTCTATTGGTACATGGAGCAAACCCTTATTTTTACTGCTTAATGTCTTTTCATGTATAGATCTGGTTGTTTGCAGCTCTTTTCTTGTTCTACTAACCACAGATCTGAAGATATTGGTAGCCACTTTTGTTGTTAGGGCTATTAGTTATGCATAGCTAAAGTGGTCCCTTTTCGTACACTTTGACAAAGGATTCACACTAACAATGATGATAAACTTCCCATGGTTCTTCTTCTGACATCATGGTTTCCAAAATATTCTCATCTGTCAAGAAATTTAAGGAAAAAGGATTATATTAAGTACCAAAATCTAGGGAATGATCAACCCAAACAACTGGTGACACTGATTTCAAATTCTCCGCCCAAGGCTATGCCAACTCAATAAGGCTAGGAAATAGAAACTCATCCAACGTAATAATTTTAGAATCACCCATACTCTTCCTTAAGCCAGATGGAGTGGAAGAGATCATGTAGAAAGTCTTTATGCTTTCAATTTCTGCTAACGTGTAGGACTCTTAGCAGGAATCCTTTAAGAGTCCTACACCAATGTTCTGAAGTGCTAGCTGGGGTGTGTGAACGAACGAAACACTTCCAGTTACCTGTGAAGCAAAGGCAAAGAAGGATAATTGATTTATGACTGTGATAACACCTTTATTTGGAAAGGCGAACATTCTATAATATGTAGAAACAATTTCTAGGTTTTAACCCTGAACAAAAATTATCTACACACGAATCTTATAATAGAAAATAAATAATAGCGAGAGCATAAAATATAAAACTAATAAACACAGAGATTTTCCTCTAGATCCAAAATCGGGATGACCAGCTTGATTTTTCATTATATTCCTTTTAGTGTTACAACACATATATATACATGTCGAAGCATACATAAACCCAAATCCATTAACCCTGGATTAGAACATAACCATAGTTCCTTTGACCGGATCTACAAAATACCAGGGGCCGAAAACCATCGTACCCCAAAACCATGTGCAAAATCATGCACAAAACATGGGTGGGTCCACCTATGAGTGGGACCACACACCAAAAAAAAAATTTCCGGGGCGCTGCCCCAGACCCCAACAGGGGGGGCTACCACCCCCCCTATGACCCCCCTGCTGCACTCGGTGCAACATACAACGCATGTGACTAGTCGTGGAAATAATATAACACATACCCAACATTCTCCCACTTTTTGTTTTCTTTCCACAGGAGAGCTTATTCATTGGGCCAATTCTTCAACACCCATTGTTTCTCTACACCAAGAGAACTTCTGAGTGCTCACAGACTTCGTTAATGCATCTGAAACATTCTTCAAAGTGTCCACCTTTACCAGCAACACCCTTTTAGCCTCAACCATATCTCTAACAAAGTGATATTGAACATTAATGTGCTGTGTCTTTGAATGATAAGTAGGGTTCTTAGCCAAGAAAATTGCACTTTGGCTATCACAGTCTATCCTTATAGCTTGTTGTACGAACCCCGTAGTTGAACACAATATCTCCAACCAAACTTCTTCCTTGCTTGCATGAGTGGCTGCTATGTATTATGCCTCTGTAGTTGAAAGAGCCACTACAGACTGTCTTTTACTCATCCAATTGACTGCGCCTCCAAATAGGCTAAACACATACCCACTTGTAGATCTTCTTTGGTCCAAATCTCCATCCCAGTCTGCATCAACAAAACCATGAATTTCCAACATTCTTTCCAATCCTGGTCTTCCCTGGTAGCACAAGCCATAATCACTAGTGCCACGTAAATATATGAAAACTCGCTTCACTGCTGTCCAATGCTCCTTCCATGGGTTTGACATAAACCTGCTCAATACTCCCACTGCATGTGCAATGTCTGGTCTAGTACAGACCATTGCATACATCAGGCTACCCATTGCACTTGCATATGGAACACGGGACATATCCTCCTCTTCTTCTTGTGTCTTGGGACACTGTTCAGCAGATAGCTTTACACCTACAGGAATAGGAACATTCACCAGTTTACTATCCTTCATATTGAACCTCTGCAATATAGTATCAAGATAATTCCTCTGGTTTAACTAGAGCTTCCTCTTTGCTCGATCTCTCTTAATTTCCATGCCAAAAATATAGTTTGCAGCAACAAGATCCTTCATGTAGAATTTGGAGAACAACTAGGTCTTCAAATATTGGATAATTTCTTTTTCATTTCTAATCAACAACATATGATCCACATACAAGACCAAATAAATAACACAGTCACCAATTAATTTAAAATAAACACAGTGATCCTCCTTGCTTCTAGTGAAGCCAAGTCCCCGTATATAGGTATCAAATTTCTGATACCACATCCTTGGTGATTGTTTTAACCCATACAGAGACTTCTTCAACCTGCATACCATTTCTTTCTTACCCTTCACCATAAAGCCTTCAGGTTGCTTCATGTATATCTCCTCTTCTAGATCCCCGTGAAGAAATGTTGTCTTCACATCCATCTGTTCTATCTCAAAATCAAATGCAACAGCAACAGATAAAAATCTATGGCGTAACTTTGGCAACGGAAAAAATATCACCAAAATCAATTCCCGGCTTTGGGAGCCAACTTTTTACTACCAATAAATTTGTATTTCTGCTGCCTTCATTCTTCTTCTTCTTAAACACCCATTTTCTCCCAATGGGCTTCCTTCTAGCCAACAACTCCACCAGATCCCATGCCTCATTTTTGTGCAAGGATGCCATTTCATCAACCATGGCCTCCTTCCAGAGTTTTCCATCCTCGGAATCTACTGCCTCCCTCACAGTTCTGGGATCATCATTAGTTATAGTTAAGGCAAAACCTTAACAAAAAGCAGATGGACTATACCTTTCTGGTTGCCTTCTTTCCCGAACTGATCTTCTCAAAGCTGGAGTATGTGGCTCTTCCTCTTCTGAGTCTTCTTCTATTGTAGAGTCTGATTCATCCTCCTTTAGCTCAAACTCTATCTTCTCAGGTTCCTTTGGTAGGACTTCATGTGTAACAACATCTTTCACCTCTCTAAACACCACATATCGGCTATACACAACCTTCCTTGTTTCTGGGTTCCAATGCTTGTAACCCTTTAAACCATCCTTATACCCAATAAAATGCACTTTTCATATTTATTATCCAACTTGGTCCTTTTATCCTTTGGAACATGTACATATGCATCACATCAAAATACCCTTAGATGTGAAAGAGAGGATTTCTTACCAGTCTATACCTCATGTGGAGTCTTATCCTCCAATGCTGATGAAGGTGATATGTTAACCAAGTAACATGTAGTCTCCACTGCCTCTGCCCAGAATTCTTGTCCTAACCTGGTACCACTGAGGATGCTTCTTGCCTTTTCCATCAATGTTCTGTTCATTCTTTCTGCAACTCCATTTTGCTGAGGTGTGTATGGAGTAGTCTTCTGTCGTGCTATGCCACACTTCTTACATAACTCTTCAAATTCCTTCTTGCAAAACTCCCCACCATTATCTGTCCTCAGTGCCTTTATCTTCTTCTCTGTCTGGTTTTCCACCATGTTGTAGAGGTAAATCCCCTCTATGGATAGAGGTGATCCCTACTAGCCCAGATTGGGTCTAGCAACAATCGTAACATGCTATGGCGCAAGTCCCTAATTGCATTAAACCAAATTGTGAAGAAGGCTTACCTGGAATCCAACGTTGTTGTTTGTAGAGAAGGTAGCGCTCCTGTTCCCTTGCTCTGGCAGATCACAATCCTCACGCTCGTCGTGATCAAACACCTGCACACACAAGAAACATGACAAACACAAGCGTAAAATCCAATAAACGCAATTATGTATCAGTCAGAGAAGACATAACTCATGATCATAATGAACAATAAGAGTGGAACCATAACCAATAGTCACTTATCATTAATTCATACAAAGGAAAATAAAACCTGGCTCTAACGCTGAATTCTCCTTCGGTGGGTTGTCATCGAAATACGTCTCATTAAAGCTTGTTAGGAATGGGGACAAGCCTCTCTCTTCGATCATCAATATCCTTGCTATTGATTTGGCTCTATGAGGGCTATTGCAGCATTCTTTAGGCTATGAAGGCTCTTGGAGATTATTGGAGATTAGCTTGCAAAGGAAAATGGCAAGCTTATATAGATGGTGGAAGGGGAGTTGGGATCCCTACAATCATGGGATTGGCCCTATCCTCAAGGAAGCTTCCATGAGAGGTGGAAAACCACTTCCCCTACATGGAGATCTGGAGCCAACCTCCCAACTCAAATTAGAGACCAGTTTAGGAATTGGTTGGAATGAATCTTCCGCCATTTATTTTTAAAAAACACTCTTTATTAAGCCTGGTGCAGGTGCACCACATGGACAGAGCACCAATTGGCGCACCCTCTTTGGAGGATTTCCCCCATTGGCGCGAGGGCTGAACTATCTAACCGCGCCAATGCAAAAAGGGTTGTTTTTAGGGTTTTTCACAAGGAATTTTCTTCAGAGGAATGAAAGTACATGTTCAGGGGAATGCCATGAAAGTGTTTTCAAGTTATGTAACTGCTCACAGGTCACGAAATAAGCCCTCCAATGTGCGGGACGAGGGATTGCAGGGATGGTGAAAAATTGCTGTGTAACAGATGCCCCCTACAGCATGAGGCCTGAAAGAGAGAGAGGGGTGAAATTCTTTACGAGAACGTGTCCAACTGAAAACACTGCCATCAGAAAACCTGCGTAGAGAAGTATAACTGATATCTCAAATACATGATATATGTGGTATGGGCGCAGCCATCCGTAACAGAGTATACAATAATCCAGATCCAAGGCATGGACACAGCCATCCAGTGAGGATCGATAAATAGACTCAGGTATGGTCACAGCCATCCAGTGAATGAGTCATGTAACTAATCATAATAATCCACAAAATCGCAGCCTGGATTCTAACAGAAAAAATCTAGGGTCTTGCGCTCCATCTCGACCCGAACAGAGTACAAGTTCAAGCATGCGAATAAATGAGCTAAATTCGAACATGCAAGAACATCATCTGATTACCAGCCAATGATGAAAGTTGTTAACAGACACAAGAGGTACCACCATTAATGACAATGGTCCTCAAGGTACTACAGGTACAATCCATGGCATGTGAATCAATGAGCTGGCGTCGAACACCCGTAGAATCACTCGATCAGAGGCCAATGATGAAAACCTCACGTCGAATGCAAAGAACCTGCCATTGGGGCATGCAGGCTCCAAGGTACCAGAAGGGAGTCTCTAGATCAGCTTCCTGGATAATGAGTTGGAGTCGACAAGAAGTGACCTCGATCGAAGGTGGGCCATAGTGTTTCCCACATCATCGACGCGAGACAGAGGAACATAATTTCTTTGTGAATCAAGATCAGATGAGAATTAGAGGAAGGTTGGAATTTTGCAGAGGTCAACTTCTCTTGAACATATCGATGGCACGACAGTGGATTTGGAAGTATTTGACATCAAAAGATTAGAGGTCATGATGACGAGGCAAAGAGAAGATGAGAGGTAAAAAGGGATTACCCAAACCCACAGAGGTAAACGATTAATGAGGTGAGATGTCCCCAACCCGACACGAATGCAAACAAGTGCCATGTTCAAGAGCAACATACTGCCGACACGACGATGATGCTGGTTCCATTTTCCCCACCATTTCTGGTGAGTACCTCTTTATTTTTACACAAGCTTGAAGAGGATACCATATGCTTGTCATATATTTTCGTCCTTCGGACGAATCCATCCTAGTACATTTAACGAGCCCTAGGAAGGAGGAACTCGAATACCGTCATTACGATTGAATCCGATGTCATCAGGATTTAACAAGTCTAACAAAGGAAGAACTCGACGTCTTTTCATGTTTAGAGAGTTTGAAAAGATAGCGAAAAAGTAAACTCCAAAATTTCATTTTCATAAATAGTTCCTCAAATCCGAAAAGGTAGAAAACTATGTCTGAAAAAACTTCCTAGTCACGATAGGCTAGGGTATTTATTTTTCGTAAATAATCTATCCCAGCCCGAAAAAGAGGTAAACGTATACTGGGTAGATGTCGTTTTGTAGCCACTTTAATGAGATCGAAATGACAAGGGACTCGGCAATCTTTTCATGTTTAGAGAGTCAGAAAAGAGCTGAAAGATGACTCCTCCTGGAGGAACGAGTGGTATAAAGGGTAGCTACTAGTTCCGGTAATGGTGGAACTGCTCAGAACAAATAAAATTCAAGAGGCTGGCTAACAAGACCACTCATCGCAGCGGTTCCCCAAGATTGGGTGAAACAACCAAGTGAAGGCATATGATCGGCCAAGCAGATAATGAGGATGGAGTGACAAAACCAAGGTTCATCTGGCAAAAACAGGCTGATAAAATGGCAATCACAAGAGGTAAAATGGGAATGGTTTCATTTTTACACAAGCTTGAAATCAGAAAACTCTGCTTGAAGTTGGTTTCATTTTTACACAAGCTTGAAACAACAAACTATGCTTGAAAAAATAAGCATGCCCCCAGCATGGTGACTCAATTCGAGGTACATGCCCCCCAAGCTTTAGTCCATATGAAAGGCAGATGGAGTGAAGGTTCAAATTACGAGATCAATAGATAGACTTAACTAGTATTTTATGAGAACTTATCAAAGACTCGAATTGAATGGGAACGTGTCTCATTTTTTTAACGAGGTCAACACATTAAAAGAACTATTCTCGTGACACTTGTTTCATTTTTTAATGAGCTTGACACAAGAAAATGAACTCTGCTCTGACGACCTTGTTTCATTTTTTAAGGAGCTTGACACAAGACAAGGAACTTTGCTCCAACAACCTTGTTTCATTTTTTAAGGAGCTTGACACAGGAAAGGAACCATGCCCCAACCGACCTCATCATAATTAACAGGAATTCATTGCTTCCAAGAGTTCCACTTCTAATGGAAGGAAAACATCTTGGAAGTCTGGACCCAATGCCCCCAGCACACTATGCATGACGGCATCATCACTGAGTACAGGCATGGGGTAGGTAGCCACATAGTTGACCTGCGGTGGGATAGATACAACAGGTGGATAAAAACCAGGAAGGGATGATCACGAGCCAGCTGCCACATCAGGACCAAAGAACGAAAGTTGATCAATGGTCACGATTCGTCCTTCATGTGGAAAATAGAACACGTGAAAAAGGGAGGATACAAGTGCTCCCACGGCATAGGTGTAATCGCGCCCCAAGAGTAGATTGAAATCCAAGGGGCCTGAAACAACCATCACGTCCATATAGATGGTTTTACCTCCCAAAGTAACAGTTAATCTTGGAAGGAACCCTAATGGTTGACTAATTCTTTTATTAAATGCCAACAGATTCTGAGTACCAGGTGCAAGCGGTGGCGAACCGAAATCTTGCCAAGTAGTTGAGGATAGAACACTAACAAATGTGCCTTCGTCTATAATGGTGCTAGGTATGATCAGACAAAAATCCTGTACTGTTATCTCGAAAGGCACATAGGACGAAAAGCGGTATCCCGCAAATCGATTCCAATCAAAGGAAGCAACCAAACTACTCGGAGGGGCTACCATCGAACCGAGATGGTTTTCCCTTGGTGTTACGGTAAAAGAAGGAGCATCCTCCATGACCTCCATCTTGAAGGCGGGAGGAGTATCCTCTAGGACCTCCATCACGGGAGGCGGAGGAGCAGCTTCTTGAGATATAGGGATAGGAGAATCTTTCTCCAAATCTGAAGAATCCGATGAAACAAGAAGAACCTGAGGGGTGTGAGGTTCACTCTCAATGGAAAAGACCTGGTGCACCGTAGACAGGGCCAGTTCAACCGATCCCACGACCAATGGTTGGTCGGGGATGGATTCCTGAATTTGAATTTCTAAGGGAGCAGGATTGACCAAGGATGACTCTTGACCAATCGTAGGATCAGCTAGTAGAGGACTCAAAGAAAGCTGTTTGTAACCAACCGGAAGGCATGGTGTAGAAACAGTCGAGTTGTCTAAAAATCGCTTGGCTTCATCCATATATGGACAAAGGTGAATGGGATGATGCCCTTCACACAACTTACAGGGATTGGAAATCCTACCCTACTTCTTAGGAGTCTTACCGGCACCAATCGAAGACGTGCCCCCAACCTGACTCCCAGAAGCCAAAGGCAACGGCGGGCGACCGTTGGACCATACTTCGAGCACCTTGGGAATGCCAGGGCAATCTCAAAGAATATTGTCTCCCGTGCACAACATGCAAGGGAACTTGACTTTCCGTGGATATTTGGAAGGTTTATCAAGAGGAGGTGGTTTAGAAGCAGTAGCTGCAGCCTTAACCTCTCTCTTATCAGGCTTCTTCTTCTTTGTCTTCTTCTTCTTCTTCTTAGCCACCTGGTTACTTGAATCCAGACTTTCACCAGGCGAAGTAGAAGAGGAGGATGCAGAAACAGGCGAAGAAGGGGAGAGGTCCACCTTGGAATCAACATGATGTTGTTCAGGCAGAGGAATTGATTGACCAGTAGCCGAGACATTCGGGACCACAGAGGTTGAAAACAACCAAACAGGCAACCCAACAGTTAACCCAGGAAGGGACAACGTTGCCATATAAGGAGCGCCAACATTCCAAAAAGGAGGAAAATGACCAGGATTCCCATCGGAGGGGATTCCTTGGTTGGTGAACTCCGGAAAAGTTGCAATTAGGGATTCCTTGGTTGGTCAACCGTTAGAGATCCTTCCAAGGTTACCTATTACTTTGGGAGGTAAAATCGTCCATATGGATGTGATGGTTGTTCAAGGCCCCTTGGATTTCAATCTGATCTTGGGGCGCGATTACACCTATGCCATGGGAGCACTTTTCTCCTCCCTTTTTCGTGTGGTTTGTTTTCCGTAGGAAGGACGGATCGTGACCATTGATCAGCTTTCACTCTTTGGTCCTGATGTGGCAGCTGGTCCGCCATCATCCCTTCCTGGTTTTTATCCACCCGTTGTATCTGCCTCACTGCAGGTCAACTATGTGGCTACCTACCCCGTGCCTATGCTCAGTGATGATGCCGTCGTGCATAGTGTACTGGGGGCATCGGGTCCAGACTTCCAAGATGTTTTCCTTCCATCGGACGTGGAACTCTTGGAAGCGATGACTTCTTGTTCATTATGATGAGGTCAGTCGAAGCACAGTTCATTTTCTTGTTTCAAGCTCTTTAAAAAATGAAACAAACTAGTCGGAGCAGAGTTCCTTGTATTGTGTCAAGCTCCTTAAAAAATGAAACAAGGTCGTTGGAGCATGGTTCCTTTCTTGTATCAAGCTTTTTAAAAAATGAAACAAGCTCGTCGGAGCAGAGTTCGTTTTCTTGTGTCAAGCTCCTTAAAAAATTAAACAAGGTGTTCGGAGCATAGTTCATTTTCTTGTGTCAAGCTCCTTAAAAAATGAAACAAGGTCATCTGAGGATAGTTCTTTTAATGTGTCAACCTTGTTAAAACAATGAAACACATTCCCATTCAATTCAAGTCTTTGTTAAGTTCTCGTAAAATTCCAGTCGATTCTTTCTATTGATCTCGTAATTTGAACCTTCACTCCATCTACCTTACATATGGACTGAAGCTTGGGGGGCACGTACCTCAAATTGAGTCACCATGCTGGGGGCATGCTTAAATTTTTCAAGCATAGTTTGTTTCCGTTTCAAGCTTGTGTAAAAATGAAACCAGTTTCAAGCATAGTTTATCTGTGTTTCAAGCTTGTGTAAAAATGATACCAACTTCAAGCAGAGTTTATTGATTTCAAGCTTGTGTAAAAATGAAACCATTCCCATTTTATCTTTTGTGATTTCCATTTTATCAGCCTTTTTTTCCAGATGAACCTTGGTTTTCTCACTCCATTGTCACTATATGTTTGGCCGATCATATGCCTTCACTTGGTTGTTTTACCTATTCCTAAGGAACCGCTGCGATGAGTGGTCTTGTTAGCCAGCCTCTTGACCTTTACTTGTTCTGAGCAGTTCCACCATTACCGGAACCAGTTGCTTCCCTTTATACCACTCGTTCCTCCAGGAGGAGTCACCTTTCAACTCTTTTCTGACTCTCTAAACATGAAAAGATCACCGAGTCCCTTGTTGTTTCGATCTCATTAAAGTGGTCATGAAACGACATCTACCCAGTATACATTTACCCCTTTTTTGGGCTGGGATAGATTATTTACGAAAAAGGAATACCCTAGCCTATCGCGATTAGGAGGTTTTCTCAGACATAGTTTTCTACCTTTTCGGATCCGAGGAACTATTTAAAAAAAGGGACCATTGGAGTTTACTTTTCTGCTGTCTTTTCAAACTCTCTAAACATTAAAAGACGCCGATTTCTTCCTTTGTCGGACTCGTTAAACCCTGACGACATTGGATTCAGTCGTAATGACGATATTCGAGTTTCTCCTTCCTAGGGCTCGTTAAATTTACTTGGATGGATTTGTCTGAAGGATGAACTTATATGACAGGTATATGGTATCCTCTTCAAGTTTGTGTAAAAATAAAGAGGTACTCACCAGAAATTGTGGGGGAAAATGGAACCAAAATCGTTGTCATGTCGGCAGTATGTTGCTCTTGAACATGGCACTTGTTTGCATTCGTGTCGGGTTGGGGACATCTCATCTCGTTTTCCACTTGCCTCCGTGGGTTTGGGTAATCCCTTTTGACCTCTCATCTGCTCTTTGCCTCGTCATCATGACCTCTGATCTTTTGATGTCAAATACTGCCAAATTCACTGTCGTGCCGCCATATGTTCAAGAGAAGTTGACCTCTACAAGTTTCAACCTTCCTCTGATTCTCATCTGATCCTGATTCACGAAGAAATTATGTTCCTCTATCTTGCGTTGATGATGTAGGAAACACTATGGCCCACCTTCGATCAAGGTCACTTCCTGTCAACTTCAGCTCATTATCCAGGAAGCTGATCTAGAGACTCCCCTTTTGGTACCTTGGAGCCTGCATGCCTCAATGGTAGGTTCTTCGCGTTCGACGTGAGGTTTTCATTATTGGCCTCCAATCGAGTGATTCTATAGGTGTTCGACGCCAGCTCACTGATTCACATGCCATAGATTGTACCTACAGTACCTTGAGGGCCATTGTCATTATTGGTGGTACCTCTCACGTCTGTTAACAGCTTTCATCACTGGCTGGTAATCATAAGATGTTCTTGCATGTTCGACTTTAGCTCACTTATTCACATGAAAACTTGCACTTTGTTCGTGTCGAGATGGAGCACAAGACCCAGCAGAGTCACCAATTTGTTGTAGAGGTAAATCCCCTCTGCAGACATAGGCGATCCCTACTAGCCCAGATCAGGTCTAGCAACAATCGTAACACGCTATGGCGCAAGTCCCTAATTGCAATAAACCAAATTACGAAGAAGGCTGACCTTGAATCCAAAATTTTTGTTTGTAGAGAAGGTAGTGCTCCCTTTCCCTTGCTCCGGTAGATCACAATCCTCACGCTCGTCGCGATCGAACACCTGCACACACAAGAAACACGACAAAAACAAGCGTAAAATCCAATAAACGCAATTATGTATCAGTCAGAGAAGACACAACTCATGATCATAATGAACAATAGGAGTGGAACCATAACCAATAGTTGCTTATCATTAATTCATACAAAGGAAAATACAACCTGGCTCTGACGCTGAACCTTCCTTCGGTGGGTCGTTAGCGGAATACGTCTCGGTAAAGCTTGTCGGGAATGGGGACAAGCCTCTCTCTTCGATTATCAATCTCCTTGCTATTGATTTAGCTCTATGAGGACTTTTGCAGCATTCTTGGGCTATGAAGGCTCTTGGAGACTAGCTTGCAAAGGAAAATGGCAAGCTTATATAGATGGTGGAAGGGGAGTTGGGATCCCTACAATCATGGGATTGGCCCTATCCTCAAGGAAGCTTCCATGAGAGGTGGAAAACCAC
The DNA here is from genome assembly GCA_034641835.2 of Pinus albicaulis. Taxonomy (NCBI): domain Eukaryota; kingdom Viridiplantae; phylum Streptophyta; class Pinopsida; order Pinales; family Pinaceae; genus Pinus; species Pinus albicaulis. The sequence goes on along the minus strand of CM076570.1, from coordinate 1,607,526,817 downwards.
TTCCCTACATGGAGAACCGTAGCCAATAGGGGAATTTTGAGGTCTAAAATTGGCCTCCTAAGGAAATTATAAAATAATAGTGGAAAAAATCAAATAAGATTTGATGACATCATCAAATTTTAGAGGGAAAAATGGAAAAACTACTTTTTCAACTCATATTTTCAACTTATCTCCCAAATTTTTTACTCAAATTTCAAGTGGGAGTACTCGTTGGATGCGAAATTTAATTCCACATCCAAGGAGGACCCATGTTGCATACTTTTGATGGGTCCTACTACACGAAAAATGAGAAATACATTAAAAAAATGTGATTACAATCACGTTTTTTATGTATTTCTCATTTTTTGTGTAGTAGAGTTCATCGAAAGTATGAAACATGGGTACTCATTGGATGAGGAATTAAATTTTTCATTCAACGAGTACTCCCACTCGAAATTTGAGTAAAATTTTTGGGAGATAAGTTGAAAAAGTAGTTTTATTATTTTATTATTTTTTAATATTTTTACCTTTTTATTTAAAAAATGGTGAATCATCCCCCATGGTTGACATCATCATCTTGAATCCTATTGGTTGTTATAAAGTTTATTTTTGTTGTACATTTTTCTTAGGAGGCCCATTTTAGACCTCAAAATTCCCCTAATGCAACCTCCCAACTCAAATTAGAGACCAGTTTAGGAATTGGTTGGAATGAATCTTTCGCCATTTATTTTTTAAAAACACTCTTTATTAAGCCAGTGCAGGTACAAATCTGGGACAGAGCGCCAATTGGCATGCCCTCTTTGGAGGATTGCCTCCATTGGCGTGGGTATAACACCGACTAGTCGCGCCAAGGATAAAAAGGCTATTTTTAGGGTTTTTCACAAGGAGTTGTCTTCAGGGAAATGAAAGTACATGTTTATGGGAATGCCATGAAAGTATTTTCAAGTTATGTCACTGCTCAAAGGTTCATCTATGAATGAAAATAGTACATAGACTTATTTCCCAAAGGATGGAACCTATTACTGTGTCCAAACACATCACTGTGCACAAGCTCTAATATCTTGTTCGCCCTCTTAGCACCAGAAGGAAAACTCACCCGATTCTGCTTCCCATATACACAATGTTCACAGAAATCGAAATCCAGAGAGAAATTAGACATACCTTCTACCATACCATTTCTATGCAGTATCTGAAGGCCCTTCTCTCTAATATGTCCAAGCCTTTGATGCCATAGCATGGTCTTTTCTCCAGAGACAGCTAGGCTTTCCGCTCCACTTTCAGGAACCACATAACTGTTACACCCATCAATAATAGTTCTACCTTGTAGCTTGTACAGAGTTCCAGTTCGAACTCCCCACATTAATACCAATGCTCCCCGAACCATCTTGCAGGCATCTTTCTCGAACACTGTTTTTACACCTGCATCATCCATCTTGCTTACAAAAATCGATTTCTGGCCAATGCAGGAATATGCAGAACACCAGGAAGTGTTCTAATCCTTCCACCTTGTAGCTTCAACTTGACCTTTCCACGTCCGATGATTCTAGCCTTCCTATCATCCCCTAGGAAGACATCACCACCATCATATTTCTCATACTCGCAGAACCACTCCCTATGGGGAGTGAAGTGAAAGGATGCACCTGAGTCAATCAACTAGGACTCATGATCTACATGTGTATTTGAAGAAGAAGCCAAATACACATCCCCACCTTCATTCGATGTGGTTTTTTCCTCTGCAGAAGGAGCATCATCAGATCCCTTTCCTTTCTTAGGAGCTTTAGATCTGCAGTCCTTTTTGTAGTGCCCTTCCTTTCCGCATTTCCAGCATACCTTTACAAATTTTCCAGGAGATTTAGATCTCCCTCTAAATTTGGATCTCCCACTCGAAACCTTATTCTTGTTTCTGTTTTGGGACCTTCCTCGTACATATAAGGAATCTCCATTCTGGCCCTCCATATTTCTCCATCTCATTTCCTCCGACAGCAAGGCTGAGACAATGTCATCAAAGTTCAAGGTAGTTGTATTGCTACCTATTGCAATAACCAGACTATCCCACGAGTCTGGTAGAGAACACAACAAACTAATGCACTTATCTTCATCTGAGATTTTAATATCAACATATGACAGCTAACTTACCATAGTATTGAAGGTGTTCAAATGCTCTGTCACCGAGTCTCCATCCTTCATCCTTAGGTTATACAACTTTTTCCACAGGAACAAATTATTCACCAGAGACTTAGATTGGTACAAAGTCCCAAGTTTTTCCCAAAAATTCTTCGTCGTAGCTTCCCCAAATACATTCAACAATACTGAATCTGAGACACACAACTGTATTGTGCTCTTACCCTTCCGATCCAGTTTCTTCTAGTCTTCATTTGACATTGCTGTTGGTTTAGTACCTGGATCTACCGCGATCCACTGATCTTTATCCACCACCAGATCCTCCATCTTGAGCTTCCACAACTCAAAACTCTGACCATTAAATTTCTCGATCTCTATCTTTCCGCCGCTCGCCATCTTCTTTCACCACAAGAATCGATCTCATAGATCTCCCACTAAATAGGGTCTACCTCAGGCCCGAGAAAAAAACCCTTAGCGAAAAAGGCATCCCCTTGAAGCCAAAATAGCTCTGATACCAAATGTAGGTTTTAACCCTGAACAGAAATTATCTACACACAAATCTTATAACAGAAAATAAACAATAGCGAGAGCATAAAACATAAAACAGATAAACACAAAGATTTTCCTCTGGATCCCAAATCGGGACGACCAACTTGATTTTTCATTATATTCCTTTTAGTGTTACAACACATATATATACATGCCAAAGCATACATACACCCCAATCCATTAACCCTGGATTAGAACATAACTGTAGTTCCTTTGACCGGATCTACAAAATACCAGTGGCCGAAAACCATGTGCAAACTCATGCATAAAACATGGGTGGGTCCACCTATGAGTGGGACCGCATACCAAAAAAAAAATTTGACGGGGCGCTACCCCGGACCCCGACAGGGGGGGCTGCCGCCCCCCCTGCTATGCCCGGTGCAACGTATAGCGCGTGGGGCTAGTCGTGGAAAGAATATAACACATACCCAACACAATTGCAGTCATAGCATATACCCATGGCCTTCCCAGTATAATATTGTAGTCAAGGGGTCTGTCAACGACCTCAATGTCAACATTCACTTTTTTCCCCCCTAGTTCAACATACAGGCTATTGATAATACCACATCGCTTATATGTACGTCCATCAAAAGCCTTCAACGTCATTGATGATTGAGATAAGTGTAGCAAGCCAAGTGACTTCCAACAGTTTAGAGATATAATGCACGTGGATTCTCCCTCATCAATAATAGTATGATGAACAAGGTGATTGAGAACATTTACTTGGATGGAGAATGCCAATTCTGCTAGTAATTTCACACATATCCCATATGATTAAAGACTACGAGATTAGAATCAGTCCGATCAATTCCACCGATAGCCGACAATAAGACCTGTTTCTGGGAGGGAAAATTTTGTAATACCTTAAGAGCTGACATAGCTAAAGGGGATTGAGAAAAATCTTCAACTATATTATAATTTTGAGCAGATCTTGCTCGAGGATTATATGTCGATTATGAATGACTCCCTTTGGTGGCTTGATTGTCCATTCAGGAATAGCAGTAGGTGGTAATTATTCCATAGACGAATTCGTGGTTGAGGTAGTAGGTTGATTAGTGGCCTGACTACCGTAACATTTATTACGCATTGACACCAAAATATATGTTGAAGGTTTTGTGACATATAACATAAGAACTTGGGAACTAGAAGTTGGATCTGTAGCAACCAATTTTGTGTCTGGATTTGGAAACGGATCTGTCAACATAGCTGACACATGTGAAGTCTTAACGATTTTTTGAGACTTTAGTGTGGTGAGGAAAATCCCAAACAAAGTGTTTCTCATTACAAATTATGCATGGATAACGAGGCTTCCTATTTCTAGATGATTGATTAGATGATCTTTCTTGCGGGTTAGAAGTTTGCTTTTTCTTTGATTTCCCTTTTTTCTTACTTCTGGGTTGCTTGTCACTTTTTCCTTTGTCAAATGACACGACATTTATTTCAGAAGATGGTGCAGGATCAGATGTAGTAGTATTATATGTGCTTGCAATACCAATCATACAGTGTCCGGCATGAGAGTCCTTTGATGAAGGAGGAACAATAAAATTAGATCGCGACACATTAGGAATAAATTCGTAGAGCGTGCTAAGCTGAGTATAAATCAAGTCTAAATATTGGGCACAAGAAATAACTTGCTCTTTTAGTGATGACGCCACCCTTAGCCACATCCTTAGTTATAGATGGTAACATGGACTTAATGAACCACTTAGGAAGGAGTTGATCAAGAAAAAATGTCTTAACCATTCTACGACGATGATGCCACTCATGAATATGATAAAAAATGTGAGTAGCATTAGTATGTTTAAAATTAGTCAAGAGTTCTGTTCCAGTTTCATATCATATGGGTATTTGGAAGTGAGTCAAAAAAACAGTAGCTAGGGAAGTGAAATTATCAAAATAAGCTCTAGGTCACTCAATGTACCATTTTGCAGCCGAACCAATGAGTGTACGCTGGAAAAGGTGTAGCCGAAAAGAGTCATAATTCAGGGAGTTTGATGAACACCACAAATGATAAGTCATAACATGAGTTGACGGGTCTTCCCCGGGGTTTCCATTGAACTTAGGAATATCTGAGGGTAATTTATGTGGTATCACTGACCACCAAGGAGCATAGTTGATTGGATCATTGGTGAGCCAATTTAAATCTGGTAACTCTAAAGTTGCAACAAAGGGAAACTGTCTATTATGGTCAAGTTGAGCATGTAATATCCCAGATGGCATATTTTAACTAAAAATGTAGAAAAATACTGAATACCACAATTTGCCGTAAAATAAACATTCACTCAGCAGAAGATTTCCATGTAAAATTGAACACATAAATACTGCAATCGAATACCACATAGAACAAGATAAATCTCAACTTTTATTATAAATAATAAGAGGGGTTTACATATAGATCTAACCCAGAAGATGCTGAGATAGAAAATTTGCCATCAATACAATTTGTTGCACTGCTATATGGCGATGGCCTCCCAAAACTGAACTGTTGTACTCTCCCTCTGGCAACAGCTACCACTGAATCCACTGAAGATGATGAAGCCCAAGTTGAAGATCTGAATGATCCTCACACCAATCTATGAGGCTCTGTGAAACTTCTAGGTGAAGTCTCCTCAAGATTATTGGGTTTCCATCCAACACTCACAAATCACCCGAGGGTTTCTGTCCTGGGGCTATGGCTGAAGTAGAGAACCACGTCCTCAAACCTCTCATACACAAGCAAATGATCTATTCCAAAGATATCTCCCAATGGCCTCCTCCCTTTCTTTTATAGATCCCTTGGATCCTTCTAGAGCATTATTTTATTATTATTTTATTTATGGAGCACTTTTCCCTTTTATTAAAATATTATAAATATTCTCTTTTAATGCAAAAAAGGGTAAATCGGCTACCACGCCTTCTCCGGTCACTAAAATCTGTGTCTAACTATCCCACCATGTAGGTATTCTCGTCCCGGTTCCAATGAGCTATTACACTAAGGTGTTCCATCATGTATTCCTTCTGGAATGCCACCTTGAGTATAATCAGCTGAGTTAAGCTCATAAATAACTCAAATTTCTGAAAGTTATCGGAATGCATCGGAACGAAAGCCAAACTGCTCGGATGATGGAGTATATCAAGCGAATGCCTCTGGACACCATGAAAAATTCTCAAAACTCCTCTGAAAAGCCCCTGAGCCCGCTGATAACACCAATTTGTACCTGTGACCTGTCTGCTCCTAACTCTGGACGACCAACCTGGCCCTGTCGTAGGTGTTGCCAAAAAAAGGGAATATTACAGACCTTCCGCCCCAAGATTTCTTTCCCTCAAGAAATCGATATATGTGGGCCACTCTATTGGCCTACCGCATCTCAAACCCAATGCCTGGGTCCCATACCAACCTCTGGGTGCTACTATGCACCTATGTCAGACCTCTCGAAACAGACCCCTCAATGTCGGGATCCCAAACTGATCTCTCTTTGTCCCAGTCAACAAACAATCCTCCCAGATCCCAATGCCACCATGGCCAATCATTTCCCAAGTCCCACGGCTCAAGCTTTGCAATATCTCTGGCTATAGCTGATGCTCTAAGATGTGAAGACCACCAACAAGAATCAATGCTTTCGGGCTCCTACTGTGTTGTACCTGTAACTGTATATGCTACCCCACCAACTGCATACCAACTCATCACCTCTCTCCAATCCAAGTCCTGACTCAATCCACGCTGATTCTGCTCTCCTGAAATCGGAATGGAGTGCTGAAGAAACGACGAACTGTTCCCTCTTTCCAACTGGAATCTGTAACATCTACTACCAATGAGGGCCCTCGCTCTGCTGTGCTCCCTGCGAAGAATACCATACCATCAAGAGGGCACCAACTCATGATATCCCGCCAGTCCATCCTGGAAGAAGAATCCAATGTAGCAACAACTGAACATGGAACATGCCCAGAGTGTTGCTTCCAGCCTATAATCAACTCCCACTGCTCTGCCCTGTCTGCCAATGGAAGTTGCCTGTAGAAGAAAGCCCCTCTCTCTATAATGGGCCAAAGTGGGCAAGATATGTTGTAAGCCCCATCGATGTACTCCTGGAGAGTGCTACTCACTGAAAATACTGCAGCTCTGCTGACTGCGTGTACATCTATCTGCATCTCATCCTTGTGTCGACTCACAGATGGATGCTCCACCATCTCCAAATGCTCCTTCCACTCCTGATCAGGAATGTCATACTCCTACTATCTACTAGCCCCCTACAGAACAATCCCATCAACCTCCAACATCTCTAGAGGATATGGATCTGCAACTGCCATCACTGTACTCAATGTTTGTGCATCTGACTGCTCCTCCTCAAAGGCTGACCCCAATGTTAGCCACATATCCATCATCGGCTCAATGTGGGCGCCCATCTGGCTCTCCCCCAAAGGAATATCATGCCTGATGTGAACAGGGTCCTCCTCTGCTAACTCAGGCTCCATCATATGCTGCTCCGGCTGAATCGTCACAAGGGACTCATCACCCAGAGTATCTCCTTTACAGTCCCCTGACTGCTCATCCTGCACACTAGAACACAACTCTGGTCTACTGTCACCATCTCTGCATGGCTGCTCTCGCTCCCCAGAAGCATCCTCATATGATCCCATGGACTCATCTGAAGAAGAATCCTCACTCTGGCATACGGAAGGAATGACCTCCTGTCCTGCCTCCGCCACATCCGCTGCATCACTCAAGCATAAGTGATCAGGCCCCCAAGGTTCTTTGCAAATGAAGCAAAGTCCCTTCCTCCTCAGCTCATTTCTACTGCTTGGCCCACCAAATTGGAGCAGCTCCTCCCTGGTCAACTGTCTCCTGAATAGCCCAATATTCTGCTCAACCAGCCCTTGGGCTAGCTCATAAGCAACAGGTGAGACCAACTGCTCTCTCCTCCAAATGCTCAACAAATGGGTCTGCAACTCTCGGCCAATGGTCCTGTTGTCGCACAGATTGTCAAGGCACCGCGACAACGGCTCAGATTGGGGGTTGTCACCTTTATCCCCAATATCTCTATTTAAGTTGTCTCCTTGCAAGCTAAGGGAGGTAGACCCTATTAGAAATGAGGATGGAGAATCCAGGAGACACAGCTAAGACATCAAATACTTAATAAAATGAACGAGATTCCACAGTTCTAAATTAGATTTCACGTTTAAGACCAGTGCCTTATGGAGTCAAACAAAATCTCATTATGAAATTATAAACAAGTAAGTGACGATTAATTGCTGCTTATTAAAACATGATTTGATCACAATGATATTCAATTGAAAGACACCACAACCATGCATTAAAATATCTTAAACCCACAACAATATTATCACAAGATGAAAATGCCCGAGATTTGCAATATTTCCAGATTTATGATGCTTCAATTAAATTCGATCCAGAAAATGTTTCTATAGTCAAATCTTTAGATAAAAATTTCAAATGCACATTTGACTATGGAAAATTTGAAAAAAAAATTATATTTTTGTATTTTCTAAATTTTTAGGATTTTTGGAATTTTTTTTTTATTATTTTTTATTTTATAAATCTAAAACAAATAAAAAATCTAAATCTAAACTCTAAATAAAACTAAGGTTAAAATTAAATTTAAAACTAAAAAAAACTAAAATTAAACTCTAAAGTTAAACTAAATTAAAACTAAGTTAAATTTAAACCTAGACTAAATTAAAACTAAAACTTGAAAGTTAAATCTAAAAATGAAATAAAACTAAACAAATTAAAATAAAACTAAATTAAAATAAAAAATTAGAATTTAAAACTAAATCTAAAACTTACGCTAAACTTGAACAAATCGAATGAAATAAAATGACACCTAAACTAAAACACATAAAATTTATAACTGACCAAACTAAAACTACATTTAAACTAATGTTAAACCCTTCCAAAACGAACCCGATGAGAAATAATGCATATATACAAAATTGAAATGTCAAGTTAACAGAGACGTGAAGTTTAATTTTTGTTTGAATGTGCGTTTTTTTGTTGTTTGAGCTTGCAGGTCGACAGAGGGATGGCGGCACGAGGAGAAAATCAGAGCTGGCAAGACATAGATAGCAAAGTTGAGAACGCAGGTCTGGACGGTAGAATAGAGGCACGATTTGGACAACGTGGTCAACGAACAAGGTGAGACGGCTATGCAGGAAAAATCGATTTGCAGGTTGGACAGTGGAGAAGTGGGCTTGGAATATGGAACACGATGGTAGGGATGTCCACGGCAAAGGAAAAATGAGAGCTGAAAAGGCAGTGACGGCGTGGAAGAGATGTAAAGAGCGAGGCTGTCTTGCAAAGATAGGAGCACGTGAGGTAATCTGAGTGTATGGAATGGAGGACACAGGTCGATGATGAAATGATGGGCAGAAGCTCGATTTGAAGATGCAGAAAGGAAGGACGACAAGCATACAGATGGATCTGAGGGAGATGCTGACAACAGCAAGGAAGATGTGAACCCAGTTCAATAAAAAAAACGTCCAGCAACTTCAAATTGTTCCAAAATTTAGATTTTCAAAGCTTCTTGAAACCAATAACACCCAAATTTTCCCACAGTGGGGGTTCTGAGGCCAGATCTGGCCTTTGGAGGCTAGATCTCCCTTATATCCTAAAAAAAAATTCCGATTTGAACCTGTAACCTGCAACAATCAATCAGATCTGAAGATACACATTAAGAAATGATTAAACCCTCACAATCCTACAAAATTTTACAAATTTACAACTAGTTTACAAATGTAAAACCCTCATGGTCAGATTTAAATCCGTTTTAGCACAATTTTCAGAGATTTAAAGTTTTTAGTGAGAGGCACAAGCCTTCGAAACCCTGCAAAATCACAAATATCGTAAGATAAACCTAAAATTTAACAAATAAAGAGCTTATCAGATTTATGTTTATTGAGAGTCTACTGGTCCAACCGAAGACTTCCCCAGACGCCCAATTTATAAAAAAAAAATCCCTGCACACTTAGATCTGAATCTTAGATCGATAGAGATTTAAGAAAACAACATGAGACCTCTGTAGAAAAATTAGAATGTTATTTTATAAACCCAGAAAACTACACAAGATACCTGTATGCAGATTAATCCATGAAGGCCATCAACCATAAAATACAAGAAACAAAGTAGCAGATTTTAGAGACAATTCACCACATAGATTTGAGAAGGAACATCCAGATTTGTAACCCCAAAGTCTTTATGCTTTATTCCTCAAAAGTTTACAAGAGCTTCTAAGAGCAAGTGCACGATCCTGAGATCGGATGACTCAAAAATGAGAAAGACCTCTAAATTTATAGGACAAGATCTCTAACGGCTAGTTTGGATGATCCTCATCAAAATAATCTCAATCGTCCAAAAGATTTAATTATCTTTTAATTCGGAGCATTGAAATTAAAATTTTGGGGAAAAAACGAATTTATTATTTAATTCAATTTTAATTAACTCAAAAGTATTATTTTTGAGTTAATTACCCCAAAATTTTGACCTCGACTTAACCACCAAGGCCCAAGGGTCCAATATTTCTTAAAATTCTCAATATTCCCTTGGCCTGGGGCTGTCAAAATCATTTTCCAAGGACCCACAAATTTTGCCTTTAAAGATTTAATTCTAATTTAGGACCCTAAATTAATTAAATTTCTGGTTTAGGATTTTATTAATTAATTGACCAGAAAATTTAATTAATTGACTAAGAGGGGATTATAATTATTTTTCCAACCCTCTTTTACATGAGATAATACATTTACATACATGAAAGGGGAATACCCATTTGTATAGACCCTCAAATGAATACCCAATTTTGTGACTCAAAACATGATCTAGTAGACCAAGTATTTGAAACTACTTTTACAAGGACTCGATAAAAAACACTAGGACTCACTTAGCATGCTGATGACAAATTCCACCCTAGCTTTGGGGTGAGGCTGGAGGGAAAAACTCTGCCGATCACTTTCGTGAATCAGTGAGACAAAAAACCTCCTAGGATGGAAGTTATCAACAACATACTAGGCTTACCTAGGTTGTTACATACATGGACGGTCTTACTTAGATCATTTACATCATAAAATGCAGAATGGGTTTACATCATTATAAAAACTATCGATCGGCGATGAAATCTGGATGACACGAGCCTTGAACATGATAAGTCCCATTTGAAAAAATGGGGGTGTACTGCTATGGGGTAGTTGACAAAGTGTGGTCAACAACTGGCTCTACTTGGGGACACGTTGCTTCATCGAAGGAATGTGAGAATCCAGAATCTGCATCCAAGCAACACACAAGATTACATAAGTAGCATTCATCCAAATATCAGTATATAACATTAAGCTCATGAAAAATAGAAGCTCTTCTTTTATTTATTATTCTACTTAACATGAAAAGTAAATCTACTCTAACTGCAAAATGAAATGCTGAAATAACAAGGTGTAAGGTTAGAGATACAATACAGAGGATGCCCTGTGGCATCAGATGTGCTCAATATAGTGTGTGTTGAGCATTTTCCTGCTTTCAGGCAAGTATGTGGGATGCTTTTCAGATGTGCCATGTCCAATCTTGCATAATGTAGGACTCTGTCTTATCCAAATGTCAAGCTGCTCTCGACCATCAGACGAATAAAACCACTTACTTATTTTTTTCTTCTTTCTCTTCTTCTAAGTGGGTTGTGATGTCAGCAATGAGACCACTGTAGATTTCTTGTCCTCATCTTGAAGATGTTTGTATAAAATATCTGAAGAACCTGGAGCATGACCAATATTATTCTGGATATACTCTGTCAATGGTGATACATAAGCTTGGTCTTTCTCAACATCCTTTGAAACCATAGTTAAATCCTCCGTGTGATGAGATGGGAATGGCTTGAGCAGACAAGAAGTCTTATGATCTGTTGATGAATCTTTATAATCAAATTTCTGCTGAAACTTTTGTATATGTAATTTTTCCATTTTTTCCAACCTTTTCTGTATGGAACTCATCTCCAACAAGTGATTTTCCTTCATGGTATTCATTTCCTGGGTGTGTCTTGCTTCCATGATGGACATCTGATTAGAATGATTAACTTCCATTATCTTTAACCAGTTTTCCATGACATTTATTTCCTTATCATGTTTTTCTTCCATAGCAATTATTTGATTTTGAAGATTGATTTGGTTAGCTTCCATGTTTTGAATCATTTGCATATGATTGGGTTGCACATCCTTAATCATCTGAGCTGGTTCGTTAACCTGACTTTCATGGTCTTCTGTATGCATGTCATAGTTATTACCAACAACATTAATTTTATGACTTGACCTTGCCATTCTACTAGCTATGATTCTTTTGACAACATGGCAAGTAACCTCTTCATGAAGATCATTACAGGCTCTACAATAAGGCAGAGCTTTATCCACAAGATTTGCAAACTCAAGTTGATTTGTCAGTCTCTGCTCATAAGATAAGCCTCTTTCCTGCAAAACATTATTATTTCTAGGTTGGGAATTCTGCATTTGAGCCCTTTCCATTTGGATCAACCTAGCCTATAAGGCACTTATTTCTTTAGCATGGTCAGAGATTAATTTTGCTTGATTAAGCTCCATGCTTTCAAGTTTCTTAGCATGATTAAGCTCCATGCTTTCAAGTTTTTGCATTAACTTTTTCATAGGGTCATCATCATCTTCTAGAGGTTCTTTTAACTTAGTATCTGTCAAAGACCTATCAAAATCTAGAGTTTTGGACATTCCAGATGCTTTCTTATCCTTTTCAATCTCCTCAACTAAAGATTGACAAGCCTTATAATTTGCAGTTTTAGCTCGCCTTAACTCATATGAAGTATCAGGATCAAAAGAATCAATGTAAAAATTCAGAAGAGATCCATCAGGAGGTTTATGATTTTGAGATATTTCTCTAAGGATACCATTAAATCTCCTGTTAAATTCTTCAGTCGTTTCATTTTCTTTCTTTTTTATGGTACTGATCTCTCTTACAAAATGCTAATCTTCCCTTTTATCACTGTACTTTTCCTTAAAGGTAGTTACAATTGATTCAAAAGTATCAAATGAATTATCAGGTTTTTCCATGAACCATTCAGCAACATCCTCACCAAAAGTAAGAACAAAAGTTTTCATCTTTACATCATTGAAATTATTTTTTTCAACTGCAATTCTATTCCACCAGTTAGTGAAAGAAAACAAATGAGATTTAACACTAACTGCACCATTTCCTTGAAAAGAAGGTAATTTATCCATTTGAGGGAGATCATGTGGACAACCCTGAATATTAGCAAAATTACACGAGGCAAAAACATCCATGATATCGTTTTTAAGATTTTAGAAATAGATCTGTGTTCAAGAATATTCAAAAGGTCCTCAAGAGGTGAACTTCTTAGTAGGAACTCTTGTAAGAAATGAAAGAATTGGAGTCGCCACTTGAACATGAAACTGATTCTAAAACAGAAGAAATAATCGAGAGATAGCAGATGGATATCAGGGGGGGATTCTTGTCTGAGAGTAAATAGATGAACAAGTGGAGTCGCCACCTAAACAAGAAGCCAACTACAATGTCTAGGTGCTAAAGATGAAATGATTAGATATATGATGAAAGATAAGACGATGAAAATATGAAGAGATGAAAGACACCAAAAAATCTGATCCCTTGCGACAGGCTAATGAATGGCGAAAGAAGATTTGAAGATTATAAAATGTCGTTAAGACCAAGGACAAAAAAAACTCTCTCCCCGGCAACGGCGCTAAAAAATGTTGTCGCACAGATTGTCAAGGCACTGCGACAACGACTCAGACTGGGGGTTGTCACACTTATCCCCAATCTCTCTATTTAAGTTGTCTCCTTGCAAGCTAAGGGAGGTAGACCCCATTATAAATGAGGATGACGAATCCAGGAGACACATCTAAAACATCAAATACCTGATAAAACGAACGAGATTCCACAATTCTAAATTAGATTTCACGTTTAAGACCAGTGCCTTATGGAGTCAAACAAAATCCCGTTATGCGATTATAAACAAGTAAGTGACGATTAACTGTTGCTTATTAAAACACGATTTGATCACAATGATATTCAATTGAAAGACACCACAACCATGCATTAAAATATCTTAAACCCACAACAATATTATCACAAGATGAAAATGCCCGAGATTTGCAATATTTCCAGATTCATGATGCTTCAATTAAATTTGATCTAGAAAATGTTTCTATAGTCAAATATTTAGATAAAAATTTCAAATGCACATTTGACTATGGAAAATTTGAAAAAAAATTTATATTTTTGTATTTTCTAAATTTTTAGGATTTTTGGAATTTTTTTATTATTATTTTTTATTTTATAAATCTAAAACAAATAAAAAATCTAAATCTAAACTCTAAATAAAACTAAGGTTAAAATTAAATTATAAAACTAAAACAAACTAAAATTAAACTCTAAAGTTAAACTAAATTAAAACTAAGTTAAATTTAAACCTAGACTAAATTAAAACTAAAACTTGAAAGTTAAATCTAAAAATGAAACAAAACTAAACAAATTAAAATAAAACTAAATTAAAATAAAAAATTAGAATTTAAAACTAAATCTAAAACTTACGCTAAACTTGAACAAATCGAATGAAATAAAACGACACCTAAACTAAAACAAATAAAATTTATAACCGACCAAACTAAAACTACATTACAACTAACGCTAAACCCTTCCAAAATGAACCCGATGAGAAATAACGCATATATACAAAATCGAAATGTCAAGTTAACACAGACGTGAAGTTTAATTTCTGTTTGAATGTGCGTTTGTTTGTTGTTTGAGCTTGCAGGTCGACAGAGGGATGGTGGCACGAGGAGAAAATCAGAGCTGGCAAGACACAGATAGCAAAGTTGAGAACGCAGGTCAGGACAGCAGAATAGAGGCACGATCTGGACAACGTGGTCAACGGACAAGGTGAGACGGATATGCAGGAAAAATCGATTTGCAGGTTGGACAGTGGAGAAGTAGGCTTGGAATATGGAACACGATGGTAGGGATGTCCACGGCAAAGGAAAAATGAGAGTTGAAAAGGCAGTGACGGCGTGGAAGAGATGTAAAGAGCGAGGTTGTCTTGCAGAGATAGGAGCACGTGAGGAAATCTGATTGTATGGAATGGAGGATGCAGGTCGATGATGAAATGATGGGCAAAAGCTCGATTTGAAGATGCAGAAAGGAAGGACGGCAATCATACAGATGGATCTGAGGGAGATGCTGACAGCAGCAAGGAAGATGTGAACCCAGTTCAATAAAAAAAACGTCCAGCAACTTCAAATTGTTCCAAAATTTATATTTTCAAAGCTTCTTGAAACCAATAACGCCCAAATTTGCCCATAGTGGGGGTTCTGAGGCCAGATCTGGCCTTTGGAGGCCAGATCTCTCTTAGATCCTAAAAAAAAAAATCGATTTGAACCTGTAACCTGCAACAATCAGTCAGATCTGAATATACACATTAAGAAATGATTAAACCCTCACAATCCTAAAAAAATTTACAAATTTACAACTAGTTTACAAATTTAAAACCCTCATGGTCAGATTTAAATCCGTTTTAGCACAATTTTCAGAGATTTAAAGTTTTTAGTGAGAGGCACAAGCCTTCGAAACCCTGCAAAATCACAAATATCGTAAGATAGACCTGAAATTTAAAAAATAAAGAGCTTATCAGATTTATGTTTATTGAGAGTTGGCTGGTCCAACCGAAGACTTCCCCAGATGCCCAATTTTAAAAAAATATTTCCCTGCACACTTAGATCTGAATCTTAGATCGATAGAGATTTAAGAAAACAACATGAGACCTTTGTAGAAAAATCAAAATGTTATTTTATAAACCCAGAAAACTACACAAGATACCTATATGCAGATTAATCCATGAAGGCCATCAACCATAAAATACAAGAAACAAAGTAGCAGAGTTTAGAGACAATTCACCACATAGATTTGAGAAGGAACATCTAGATTTGTAACCCCAAAGTCTTTATGCTTTATTCCTCAAAAGTTTACAAGAGCTTCTAAGAGCAAGTGCACGATCCTGAGATCGGATGATTCAATACTGACAAAGACCTCTAAATTTATAGGACAAGATCTCTAACGGCTAGTTTGGATGATCCTCGTCAAAATAATCTCAACCGTCCAAAAGATTTAATTATCTTTTAATCCGAAGTGTTGAAATTAAAATTTTGGGGAAAAAACGAATTTATCATTTAATTCAATTTTAATTAACTCAAAAATATTATTTTTGAGTTAATTACCCCAAAATTTTGACCTTGACTTAACCACCAAGGCCCAAGGGTCCAATATTTCTTAAAATTCTCAATATTCCCTTGGCCTGAGGCTGTCAAAATCATTTTCCAAGGACCCACAAATTTTTCCTTTAAAGATTTAATCCTAATTTAGGACCCTAAATTAATTAAATTTCTGGTTTAGGATTTTATTAATTAATTGACCAGAAAATTTAATTAATTGACTAAGAGGGGATTATAATTATTTTTCCAACCCTCTTTTACATGAGATAATACATTTACATACATGAAGGGGGAATACCCATTTGTATAGACCCTCAAATAAATACCCAATTCTGCGACTCAAAATATGATCTAGTAGACCAAGTAGCTCAAACTACTTTTACAAGGACTTGATAGAAACACTAGGACTCACTTAGTATGTTGATGACAAAATCCACCCTAGCTTTGGGGTGAGGCTAGAGGGAAAAACTCTACCGATCACTTTCGTGAATCAGTGAGACAAAAAACCTCCTAGGATGGAAGTCATCAACAACATACTAGGCTTACCTAGGTTGTTACATACATGGACGGTCTTACTTAGATCATTTACATCATAAAATGCAGAATGGGTTTACATCATTATAAAAAATGTCAATCGGCGATGAAATCTGGATGACACGAGCCTCGAACATGATAAGTCCCATTTGAAAAAATGGGGGTGTACTGCTATGGGGTAGTTGACAAAGTGTGGTCAACAGGTCCCATGGTCTCTCAAAAATGATGAAAAAATGGACTGCATGTGTGCTATGACAGTATCAGGTTGATGTCTCCTAATGTTGAAGAAGCATTGGAACATCTGCAGAATCAAGTTATCACACTCAAGGTAAAACATGATGACATAAGTCTTGAATGTGGCCGTACTCCATAGAATCTCAAGCTTCTTCCCGAAGGTAGAGCCTGTGTTATTGTCCAAATCCTGAAAAGTTCCTACAATCAACCTCATAATCCTCCTCATAACATCATCATTATATGGAGCTATAGGTGCGGTCAATTTCATGATGTTACAGAGGCAAGATGCAACTAGAAGTGTGACTCCTTCACAAGGTTCCTCCAAGAATTTGGGCCGTATAAGAGCAAGCATAGCTAGTTTTAGAGCCCAAACCAGTTTCTTCCCTTCTTCTTGGCTTATTTTGGATAGAAGTTCATTAAGTTCATCAAGTTTGGACATAACTCTCCATGTCATCTTCATGTGTTTCAAATCTGTCCCTAGTGCAAGGATTTTGTGACTAACCCCCAATTCTTCCTGCAAATCTTTTGGCTGTCCATTTTGAAGGATGACATTAATTCCTCTTGAAAAGGGTCTATTGTTTGGTTTTGTTTTCTAGTCTTATGATGCGTGGTGGTTTAAGGAACCAACCTCTATTTTCATTTTCATCATTCTACTTAGGAATCCTTCCATGGTTTAACTAATGATGCAGTCGTTGTTTTTAACTTGGGGTTTCAATGATGACTTCCTTAAAGAAATTCATCAGGTAATGCTTCTCATTGTTCAACAACATATATGAAAATAACAGTGATTCAGCTGTAGTCAGTTCAACAATAAGTATGACAATGGAAGACTACTATATCAGTATGTGTAAACAAAGATATACTCTAGTAGCTAATTCTTCTCACCCCCATAAGACATTAACTGATAACAACAAAGTTTGACTCAATAGGCAACATACAGGTAACGTCATCTCATGCCATCTTATGAAAGTATGGCCATAACAGCTCAGGTCTAAGACTGCAAACACTTACCTATCAAGGTTTCAGCGAAGCTTTATGGTCAAAGGGTTGTGACAATAATATGTCGACAATATGACATCTTCTCATACTCAGATGGACAAGACAAGGGAAAGCTACAAATAACTAACACTGCTTACCACATCAGCATAGATAGAAGACTGATTACAAACTCAAAAAACACTGATATAATTTTCTTTACTATCAAATATTACAAGTGAGCAAGGGATTTCGAGAACTTGGTAACTTGGATGGTCCCGATGATAGTGATAGTGTTCTGCTTTAGTTCTTAATTTCTGATATCAGCAACCTAATTAGTGAATTCAATACCTTCAATATTATCCCTGCACATTTCTGTCAATGCTCAGGTAAATGTGCCCATTGGTTTCCCCAATGCTATTGTACTGTGCAGATGAAAATCACCATGGAAGCACAAGTAACAACATCATCTTCTCATTTCTTCTTTACATTGCATGCTACAACCATACTCAACCTCCTAACAAATTTGAGCCATTGATGTACATGCAGAGGGAAAAGAATGTCTCAGCTCCTGATCGCACTGGTATTATGGTTCAGATCATTTGAGTTGTACTCCGACCAACTCAGTACAGTGACATATTCTCTGCAAAATAATTTATCTGCACATGGAGGAATAAGTGACTTCCAACCACCAGATTTGGTTTTTCCACCTGTAGCAAGTAACCTTTTAGGAGATAGTAGAAGCACATCCCTTCAGGAAAGATATTCAATCTCATGCCCGAAATTTGTTATGGATCCCTCGCTGGAAATTCACCGAAACTCTCCAGCAATACCGCTCAGATGATAAGCATGGATAACATAGCCCAATGATATTTTAATTTTGGAAATGTAATCGACAACAGAGCACCCGACCTTCCTTTATACTGCTGCAATTCAACCCTTTAAATTCTCTGCTACTTCAGAAAATTGGACAGCAATGGGCAAATGACTACAACCTTCAATACTGGCATACGTTGGCTGCTAGCAGATAGAGAAGATACTGCTTCAAGTCATGGTAGAGGGCATATACTGCTCAGATATAGAGAGGGAAAGAGCCATGTTGCACACTATGCCATACCACTACTGTACATCGTCCAACACAGTCTCTGAAAGTCACATGCTTGCACGCTTCGACCACTTTAATGCGACTCCCAAAACTTGTGTTTATGCTCAGAAACGGAATGTGGCCTATCTCAATAATTCCATGGCTCTTCCAAATTTTTAACATTATGACCTTATCAAATAATAATTTCCATGGTGACGACAATCTCGATGATGCTAAGTATGACGGCTATAATCAGGATAATAAGGCAGCTTCCAATTTCTGATTCTGAAATCAAGATTTAATTCGATTTTTTGTTCTTTTCCCTTAGCTCAGCATAATATTTGTGTCCCCACTCAAAATCATATGACAGCGCCCTCCTCAGTATCGATTTTCCGACTTGCTTCAAGAAATTTGGACGTTTAACGGACTAGCAAGATGGTTGTTACTGTGACTATCATTTAGAGTTATCTTCATGAGGAGTTACCTTCAACCCCCGAACAATGATGCCTACGCTGAGAAATTTGATTCAGAGAATCATGATGTGCACAAATTTGATGTTTACGTAACATGTATTGCACCCACGTCCAACACTCTACCTTGGTCACTTCGATCAGCGATCAAGCACACACCAACATACATCTCCGTGCATATAATGATTGTGCAGAGTATCTACAACAATCACGCCTACAATCTGGATCAATTTTGACTCTTGTTTTAATCATACAACATACCAAATTGTACAACATTCAGCATTTAGAACTCCCAAGATCAATACTAGATTCGATCCTGGCTTTTGTTGTTTCAATAGAGCCAAATCGTGGATACACCAATCTTAACAATTAATATTGATCCCCCCGCAAAATATGGCTCTACCTAGTACTGAACATATCGAGTCTCTGTCTGCAACAAATGATGCTGCAAACAATCCAGTTCGTGCTCTTCAGCCCAGAGAAAAACACGTTGTCAGGAAACTTGGCCCTGTGGCCAATCACGGATTAATATCGTGATTGATCTTTGACAACCGACTCATTCCTCAGACGACTTGGTCTCCAATTATTCTGACAGGGAATATTTTTGCAATTCGGTCTCTGCAAATATTACAATTGATCCACATGATTTTGAATCTCGCCATGCAAAAAATTAAGAATGCAACACTTACAATTACCAAATCAATATTCTTCCTTTGTGCTTTGTTCCTAGTATTGGCTCGACCCTCACAAAACATGCAATAGTGCAGCCCACATGATCAGATATTTGCCCCACAATCCACTGTAATAATAATCACTAGAACAGGAGCTGAAACTCGCAGGATGAGCCAAGACTACGGCTCTGATACCACTGTAATAACCTGGATGGGATATTTTAACTAAAAATGCAGAAAAATACTGAATACCACAATTTTCCGTAAAATAAACATTCACTCAATAGAAGATTTCCATGTAAAATTAAACACATAAATACTACAATATAATACCACATAGAACAGGAGAAATCTTAGCTTTTATTATAAACAATAAGAGGGGTTTACATATAGATCTGACCCAGAACATGCTGAGATAGAAAACTGGCCATCAATACAATCTGCTGCACTGCTATACGGCCCTGGCCTCCCAAAAATGAAATGCTTCACTCTCCCTCCGGCAACAGCTACCACTGAATCCACTAAAGATGATGAAGCCTAAGTTGAAGATCTGAATGATCCTCACACCAATCTCTGAGGCTTTTTGAAACTTCTAGGTGAATTCTCCTCAAGAGTATTGGGTTTCCGTCCAACACTCACAAATCACCCAAGGGTTTCCGTCCTGGGGCTACGGCTTAAGTAGGGAACCACGTCCTCAAACCTCTCATACACAAGCAAATGATCTATTCCAAATATATCTCCCAATGGCCTCCTCCCTTTATTTTATAGATCCCTTGGAGCCTTCTAGAGCATTATTTTATTATTATTTTATTCATGGAGCACTTTTCCCTTTTATTAAAATATTATAAAATATTCCTTTTTAATGCAGAAAATGGTAAATCGGCTACCACGCCTCCTCCAGTCACTGAAATATATGTCTAACTGTCCCACCATGTATTTATTCTCATCCCGATTCCAATGAGCTATTACACTAAGGTGTTCTATCATGTATTCCTTCCGAAATGCCACCTTGAGTATAATCAGCTGAGTTAAGCTCATAAATAACTCAAATTTCCAAAAGTTATCGGAATGCATCAGAATGAAAGCCAAACTACTCAGATGATGGATTATATCAAGAGAATGCCTCCAGACACCATGAAAACTCCTCAAAACTCCTCCGAAAATCCCTTGAGCTCGCTGATAACACCAATCTGTACCTTTGACATGTCTGCTCCTAACTCTGGACGACCAACCTGGTCCTGTCGTAGGTGTCGCCAAAAATGGGAATATTATAGAGCACAGCCAGGGTATGATGGAATTGCTTGGGAAACAGGCCTTTAAGCACCAAGATAAGGAATCTTCTACTGGTAACCCAGATAGGGGTTGTTTTGATAAGAAAACGCTTGAGGATTCTGTTGACCAAAACCTAGATATGATACTTGTTGAAATGAACGTTGAGGCATTTGTGCTAGAGGCTACCAAGGGGTCTGTCCACCAATGTTATAACCCAAATTAGGATAACTTGGATTTGGTTGAGGATATGTATAACCTGGTTGTGGTTGTGACATCCCATAATATGGTAATCCAGCTTGTGAATAAATTATTCCAGGTACAGGTTGTTGTTGTAAATTAGCAGAAGGAATTGGAGTCTGTGGGCTCAATACTCGAGGGTATTGAGATGAAGGACCCACCTGAAATAGTTTTTGTACAACATTTTGAGTCTATAATAGGGGTAAAGATGTATTAACAAGTGGAATGATGTGGGTGCAACAGGTTGAACCGGTTGATACGAGTGTACAACCGTTCGTGGTTGGATAGGCAAAGTGGGTTTCCATTGACAAACATTCATTTGAACATTAGGTTGACTAAAAAATGACAGGCTACTGTCAAAGTGGGTGACTATAGGTTTTCCCCCAGAATGAGGAGGATAATAAAACGGAAAATATTGTTCTCCAAATGCAGGGAGTCCAGTTGATATGGTACTGGATGGAATAGACCCAGAAGGACCAGCTTGATATTGCCCTGATGATGTATATAAAGGATCAAGCCATTCAATACTCACTATCGGTTTACCAGTTGGAATACCAGACGATGACATTGGTGAAGTCCATGGGTTTTAAGATACACCAGAGAAAATTCCAGATAAAGATTTATAACCTGATGGGACCAAAGGGCCACCATGAAAATATGACTTTGGTGAAGTTGTGAAAATCGACAAGGTAGCGAGACCAGGTGCTAATGCAATTGGAACAGATGGTCCAACCAAAGATGTTGGCACAGGCATGGTTACTTGACCAAACGTATACCCCTTTAGATCGACGAGAATTTGAATAGGAACAGGATCAACAAAAGTAGAGGATGGTGATTGAGGAAAATACTCGTACAGGTAAAGATCCCACCTAAAATGGGTTGGAGTTAATTGTATCTCATCTTGTGGGATTTCTTCAATCGAAATTAAACTAGGTGGAAGGATTTCACCATCAGGCCCAAAGTGTATTTCAGAAGGTTGACTACGCGATATGGGAAACTCAATGGCTACAATAGAGTGGGGGGTGACCGTTACAGGAACAACTTCCGGTCGTTCGACTTCGGGATGCAGATGTTCTGGAAAAAAAGAGATATGATCTGGACCAACTTCTAGTTGAACAACGTCGGGTTCGAGAGGTATGGTCTCACTGATTGGATGGATCGTGACCACAGGTAGCTGTGAGGACTCCATCTCGACAACAGTAGACAAACCAGGATTTGTAGAAACAACTTGTGTCGACTCTTGTATATGGGAATATGATGTTTCACCATAGGTATTGATGGTACTGGTTTTAGTAGAACGATGTCACCTTCACTGTCCATAAGAGGCTTCTAGTGGTAAAGGTGGTTTCAATGCAAGTCTACGCGAATGATGGGGAAAGGGATTTTCTTCTTCCATGATGACTGATTTATTTTATGACCAAAAAAAATAAACAAAATAAAAAGGAAATTCTAGGCAAAAGGTTTACCAAGAAACTATGAACTACAGAATACCTCTTGGTGAACCAAGAAGTACGGGCAGGAAATATCCCCGAATTCTGTGTTCGGTGTATCACAATTTACAAGGTGGCCGACTCAGTTCACTATGGATGGATAGCAACCTAAAGTTGTCCTCCAAAATATACCCAAAGGTACGTGGAGGCCCAAGTCTATATTAGCGTTGTCTGATGTGAAAACGCACAGTGAGAGCACCCCTTTATACTTTTCATACTATAACACTGCCCGATATACCTGAAGGTACGTGGACGAGCTACGATATAATTACGTACGTGGAGTGAGGTATCACACTTGGAATGTATCACAGACAATTAACGACAGCTGCTATGTTTTACGACGTTGGAACACGTCTCTAGCCTAAACCTTCTAAATTTTATCCTTATGGTTCTAATGCTTTGTTAGGTAAATTGATGTAAATTTTAAGTTGATCTTGTTTATCAATTTTCCTTTCAAGGTTCACCATGATGATGTGATGGAAATTCCTAAAATGAAAACTAAAATGATAAGAAAACTTTTCAATTTTAGCTTTTTCAATGAAAATCTTAGCTACTAAAGGGAAAGAGCAATCAATTTTGAGAGCAAACAACAAAGAGCAAAAACTAATATGCAGCTTTCCTAATTGTTCCTATACAAAACACACAATCCACTATATGAAAATGTAGGTTTTTCTTTTTATTCCTTTAATGTGAATGAAAAAAGGAAACTATATGCATTAAATCAACAAAAAAAATGCTTTCTTCTTTGAGAAACGATTAATTTAACAAAAGTTTCTCTTTTAGGAAAAATGAAGAATGGAACTACAATTTTTCCTACAGGAAACGAAGAATTTAACGATAATTTCCTTTATGAAAACAAATGGATCTAATGAAAAAATAAAAAATATTTTGAATTTGATTTGTCAATGATAAAGAAAAACACTTAAAAAGACATTGAACAAACTTACTTTTCAAAGGAGGAAGATTCATGTAAATTCACTGGTCTCCATGAGGCATCAGACAGTTGAAAACACATCCAAAAAAATGTTGAAAGTGATAGCAATGAAAAATTCAAAGGGAATTTGGTTGGCTTAGGGGGCAACGCAGTCTCTAAGGGGAGACAGTGCATTACAAAGCACCCCTGAGTGGGAGACAGTGCTATGCAAAGCACTGTGTCTTGACCAAAAATGCGTTGGGCGCAATAGAGAACAAAAAACTCAAGCTACTGACACACTTCTAATGCAATTATTTGTTTCAAAAGCCTCGTAATTGATAGTATATGCTACTGGGTGGATTAGCAGAGGTAAAAACACCAAGGATGAAGGTAAATTCCCCATTGGAGTTGCCAATTTTTTATGCGGAATTATGGATTACGAAAAAAACACATTCCCTAAATGTGGTGCTACGCAATTAGAACAATAGATCAAAGACTTTGCAGGTACTTGTCCTAACAGTAAATAGACACACAAAATATATTAGGAAACTTATTTGGAGTCCAAGCACTTCCTATTCTCCTTCTATCGCTCTTGTTGTAGCTTCCAATCCAAGCTTGATTGCCCGAATAGTTCCTACAAGTACAAACACTAAAGAGTAAAGAGATTGCAATATACAGATGGATATTTACTTTAATCAGTTAAATCAATGAAACATGAAACATATACATCAACTAAGAATCCATAATATGAAAGATATAAGCTTATATAGATACATATGTGGGAAAGTAAGCAATAATATTTATTAATGGAGAGAAGGGGAGGTTACAACTAGTGATTGATTTGATGTCACCAACTCTAGCATCATCCCAACCTCATCACAATGAACATCTCTCCAGCAGCATATCACTCAAATAAAACCCTCAATTGAGATTCCAACAACATTTCTCTACCAAATTTCTTCCTTCTCAAGCACTAGGATCTATGCTCAATTTATAGAATAGATGAAGGTAGTTTCACAATCAATGACTTTCTAATAATAGGCAAGACATGTTTCCCAGCTCAAAGGTGTTGAATCGACACATGGATTTGAAGTTTGACACATGTGGACTCTTCTAGAAGGCACTGGCCATGTGGAGATTCCGAAACAATGAGAATTTCGCTCCCAATTGACCAACGCACTCTTGAATGTCAGGAAGTGCTTTTCAGAGCATCCTTGAATGGAGGTAATTGCATATGCAAAGCAGTTAGTCCCTTGAGAGGCTGCATTGGTGAGCTCATAGGTGATATAACATGTACTTCAAATCTTGGAAATCTTGCAATGGAAGTCATGGATGATTTGTTCTTGTTCTTTGTCTTAGGGCATGTAGCAACTGAAATGATAGGGGATGATAGACCCTATTCATTGGTTCTGGGGATGATGTCCAGTTTAACCAGGTCATTGGGAATGGTGCCCAAATTGACCTATAACAGATTTCCCCATAAAGCATGAAGTTAGAATAATAATAACAATATTTTTTGAATGAGATTATTTACACTGTGATGGGCTAGAGCTAAAGTAGAGTGGCAACCTGTATCAATCTTACAATATATTACATCACGATATATCCTCTTGATCACGAATTGCTAGGGAAGGCATTCCCATGCTCAACACATAAACTATCTAATAACATGTACATAGTGTAGAAAGTCATCTACGTTGGAATGTTTACCAATATAAACATGCCTACAGATATAGGCCCATGTTTGGATGATGATCTGTATGTAAGGTCACCGCACAGATGATGTGTACAGCAATCCTGAAATCGGAGCCCAGATGGCTGAAACTAGAGCCGGGGTCTTCTTATCTTGTTCACTCGATCGTTCGGTTCTTATTATTTGTAGTCGAACATGGTAAGACAGCATTTGATCACCAACCAACCATGTGAGATGTTAACAAATGCAAGAGAACCACCATTAATGTCAATGGACCTCAAGGTACTGCAGTACATTTCATAAGGTGTGAATAGATGATTTGATGTCGAACGACAAACAAAATATTTCGGTAAAAATTCTAGAAGCAAGGATCTTGTCGATGCTATAACAAGCCTCATGGTACTGGAAGATGGTGTTTCTAAGTAAACTTCCTGGATGATGATTTGACGTCGACAAGAAGTCACTTTATTGCGAAATGGGAGTTATTGAATTCAGAGACAAAGTATGACTTGATATAGCAACGTTCAGGGATGACTGTTGTGAGAATGAAGGTTTATGAGAATTGTAGAAGGATGAGTATTCACTAGATGACTTCTCTTGAACATATCAACGACACTGAGATGAGTTGGCAGCATTGACCCAAAACTGAATTGAAGGTATGATGAACCATAGGTATGAATGAACCATCAAGAAGATTACCCAACCCAAACAATCATAGTGATGGAGTGAAGTGTCAAGTTCAAGATCGACCTGCTACCGTAAAAAATTTTGTTCACTTTCCCAAATTTTCCCCGGTCATTTGTCGACCAGTACCTCTTTATTTTTTAACAAGCTTGAGGAGGATAACATATGCTTGATCTATAATTCAACCCTTCGAGCGAATAATGTATCTCTTTTAATAATTTAATTAGTCTAGCGATGAATGAAACTCGATTCTTGCCATGATCGACAAGCCCGTTGCTATTTTATGTTTTAACGAGCCTAACGATAGTGACAGCCCGATCCTTTTTCATATTTAGAGAGTTTTAAAAAGAGGACGAAAGAAAACTCCATAAGTACTTTTTTCATAAAGTTGTCGCTCAGATCGGGAAAAGTGTAAAATAATATCTGAGAGAACCTCCTAGCCATGTTCGACTAAGGCATTCATTTTTCGTAAATAATCTATCTCAGTCCGGAAAAGGGTTAAACTTATACTGAGTAGATATCAATTCATTTACTTTTACAAGCTCGAAAAGACAAGTGCTCGACAATCTTTTCACATTGTTGGAGCCTGAAAAGAGCTAAAAGAAGACTCCAAGGGTTCCTTTTTCGCTGTTATTGAAGCTCCAAAAAGAGATAAAAATGGGCTTCAAGTCCTTTTTCATTTTTAACAAAGCTTGAAAAATAAGGATAAAAGTATGCTTTGTGGTCAAATCATTCTTGAAATAAATCTGCATGACTAATCTGTTCATCAGTTGTAAAACCTATTCAGAATAACAGCAAATGGATTAAAAATAACTATTTCATGATAGAAATAGAATAAAACCATAGTCATAGCAATAAATATGATTTGAAAATAGTCAAATGACTAATTAAAAGAGTTTTACTATTCATTTTTACCATTTGAAAGTTACCATTTGCATTTTGGAGCTCTAAACCTGTTTTTTTCCCCGAACTTGAGCTGTTGATTATGATCGATTCTGTGGACGGTTTTCATCACCGTTTGATCCAGATTGGTGCTATGAACCCTTTCTTTCTTTCAATAGTCAATTCATTTCCTTTCATTGAAAATTTTTAGGTAGTTGGGACCCTTAGGGTAAATTATTTTTCCAAAGAAGGCAACACAACCTTGAGCATCGAAAACTACATTGTGTAGCACCTAAATTGAAGCCTACGTGCATATGCAACACATTGTCCCTTGTTCAAGACTGCGTTGGGCACAATTCTCATTTTTTATTCTTGCAATGTACACAAAATTTGCTTAATTTTTTTGCATGAAAAGGAGTCTAATGAGTCTTATGGTTATGTTTTAGGATTCCATTGGACTAGAATGACAATTACTTGGAGAGAAAGAGAGCATGAATAATAAAACATGATTGCCCTAAATGATCTGGGTACAGTAAGAGCCCTAAGAGATTGTGGCTTGTTAAAGTACTTCCGTTTGTCAGGGATGAGGTAACAAATAGAACAGTTGGAGTTCTTAGTTCGAGCATGGGATCCAACTATCGAGGAATTTCACATTAGGAACAAAGTGGTTCCTATTATAGTGGAGGATGTGTATTTTCTTACAGGCTCGTCGAGGAGAGGCTTGCCTATTTCCCTCTTAGGGTCTGCTCTTGGAGGAGAGACTGTGAGAGATTATGTTTTGCAGTATTGATATCCAAGGGCAGAGCCAAGAAAGGATGGGAAAAAAACATTCGTGATGTTCATGATTTTCCTTTGAGAACCATTCTTTTCATGGTCGCAAAGCTTGTCGGCACCGTTACACTACATGTAGTGAATAGATCATATATGCAGTATGTGATAGAGTGCATGGAGCCAACAGTATTCAACTATAGATTTTAGATTTCTGTGGTGTGATTTTATAGTTTCTGGGTTTGGAATCTCCACAGTAAGCATTTTTGCATCTACGTTTCGGGTCTAGAACAAGACCCATCATCAGGAAAAATCCTGTAAAAAGGAGAGGAGGAATGATCTTATAAATATACCATGAGTGTAGGATAAAGGCTGACCAACCCAAAAATCAATTGATATTTTTATATAAATACATTAAAATAAATTAAATAAGGTTTCTAATTTCAAGTCAAGTTATTAATTTGCAAAGAATAGTTATAAATCATACTAATTTAATAGAGAATTAATATACTCAAATTATGAGTAATGAAAACCTATGACATGTTGTTTTAGCTAAGTGTAATATTAATGAATTTTAATTTTATTTAAAATTAAAAATTATTAAAAAATTTTAATTTAAGAGTAATGAAAACCTATAAATTGTTGTTTAGCCAAGTGTAATACTAATGAATTTTATTTTTTTTTATTTTTTTATTTTTATATTACCATTAGAGTAGAAGATCATTATAAAACTAAGAGATTTTTGGTGGGGGTAGTTGATAAATAAAGGTTTATCTTAACTAGGTGACAAATAATTCTAGGGATACTAAAATTAATTAATTTTGAGGAAAGGAGGAGCCCACTAGATGTAAAAAGCTAATTAAAGTGTTAATGAGGATAATATTTTTAAGGAAGATTAAGAATTCATCCCAATTATAATTTAATAAAATCATTGGGAATAGTTAATATAACTATTACTAATGATATTTATTAATTTAAAATTGGTATAAATGAATTAACATTGTTAATACTTTTAAGGGGGGAAAGGTTTAAAGGGTAGATTATGCAAGAGAATGATTATAGACTTGGATTTTAGGGTTATATAAATACTAAATTATAAAATGGGAAGGGCTAGTGCCTAACCATTCAAAGCTTGGTAAAATAAACTAGTTACTAAAAAACACAACCTCTTAAGATGTCTATAAATGAAAGCCCAAGGTTTCAAGGGATAAGTAAGGGGAAGAAAAGTTGTTAAAAGAAGAGGAAGAGGGCAAGAAGAACATACAAAATGGGAAGACAACAAGGTGCATTATACAGGGTGAGGTAAGAGTCAAATAAGGTCCTCCTAAGTTTGTTGGTAAGGAAGAGAAGCGTGGCACTGGGGAGGGGAAAGAAGGAGGAAAAAAGGTTGCTACAAGGGGAAAGGGATGATTTAAGAGTGGGAAAATAAGGGGACCTAATTTCTGCTGACTTCTAAACCCCCATCCCTATTGAGGTTACCTGGATGTTTGATGATTTCAAGTGCCTCACGCATTTTCCTTTTGTAATAGTGATTTTCCTTGGCTATAACTTTAGCATCTTCTAGGCAGATATGGTGGAGGGTTTTGTTCGAGTGATCCGCCAGAGCTGAGGTTTTGGTTCTCCCAACTCTAATGTTGGCTTCATGTTCTTTGAGCCTAATCTTGAAATATCTTCTTGTTTCTCCAATATAACATTTACCGCATGAGAAATCTATACGGTAAACACCTTTATGTTAGAGAGGATCTGGCTTGTCTTTGACAGATTTCATTCTCTGTTTGATTGTCACCGGGGGCTTAAATGAGGTCTCAATGTTATTTTTAGTTAGGACCTTGGCTAGCTTGTCAGTGACCCCTTAGATGTAAGGGAGGTAAGTTCTATATTTAGGGGTTTCGTCACGAGGATTTCTTTTGTTTCCGAATCTAGCTCTTTGTATGGCTCTTATGATGTCCTTATTTTTGTATCCCATATTAGTGAATGCCTTCTTTAAGTATGCAATTTCTTCTTCTAAGTGATTTTCATCGGAGATTCTGAAGGCTCGTGTGAAAAGAGTCATGAGAACTCCCATATTTTGTGCTGGATGGTGGTGTGAGTTTGCATGGAGATAATTATCTGTGTGTGCCTTTTTTCTAAATACTTTATGTCCAATAGAACCATCTTCATTCCTGATGAGAAGTATGTCCAATAATGGAATACAGTTGTTATCTTCATCTTCCATGGTAAATTGTATATCCTTGGATAAGCTGTTGAGGTGGTTATGGAACTTCTTTAGTTCATCATCCCCATGAGGCCAATCTACACTGGTATTATCCATGAATCTGATCCAGAATTTAGGCTTGAATGGGTACGATTCCAAGGCTCTTTTTTCAAATATTTCCATGAAGATATTTGCCACTATGGGGGATAGTGGAGATCCCATGGCCACCCCTGTCGTTTGTTCAAAGATCTCTCCTTGGAATGTGAAGAAGGTTGCGCGTAAACAGATTTATGCTAACTTAGCAGTCTCGGGATCCACAACCTCCTTAACCACTTCCATGGCTTCATCTAAGGGTATCTTTGTGAAGAGATGGACCACATCGAAGCTGACTATTCTATCACCAGGTTCTAGATTAGCCTTTTTAACGAAATCCACATAATTTTTGGAGTCTTTTATGTATGAGCTAGTATTGCCTACTAGAGGTGCTAAATTATTAGCTATGTATATTTCTAATTCATAAGTTGGAGCCCCTATAGTGTTGACAATGGGTCTCAGGGGGGCACCAGCTTTGTGAATCTTTGGAGCTCCATAGATACGCGGGGTTATTTCACTATCAGGAGAGAGGCGCTTTTTTAGTTTATCATCTAGGTTGGATTCTTTGATGGCTTTTTTAACATTTCTAACAACCTTAGAAATGGGGTTTTCTCTAATCTTCTTATAACTACCACTGTTGTAGAGGTGGTCTCTCATCTTACTAATATATTCATCCTTGTTCATAACCACTGTCGCCCCTCCTTTATCATCTTTAAGAATCACAATGTTGTCATTTTGCCTGAGGTTTTTAATGGCCCTCAATTGCTCTTTATTCAAATTGCTTTTGGGGGGTCTCGATTTTTTGAGGATAATGGCACATTCTTGTCTTATTAAATCTTTTTCATTGTCTTCAAATTTTTTGATACCATCTTCAATACAGCATACTATCTCTTCATTAGGAATTCGACCTGGGGCCAC
Organism: Pinus albicaulis; assembly: GCA_034641835.2. Lineage (NCBI taxonomy): Eukaryota > Viridiplantae > Streptophyta > Pinopsida > Pinales > Pinaceae > Pinus > Pinus albicaulis. The sequence goes on along the minus strand of CM076570.1, from coordinate 1,607,495,826 downwards.
GGCGAAATTCAACCCTTTCTCTAGGACTTCGGTTTCTATGTTATTAAGTTCGTAAGAGGAGACATTAACAACATTTCTGTTATTGTTGTTGTTTATGTTAACTATATTGGTCTTGTTAATACTATTTATAATGTCAATATTCTCTTGTTTTTGTAAGAACGATGGTTGGGCGAAGGGGGTTAATCTTAGTGAAGAATGGGTTTCCACTTTAGCTGCTTTATTACCGATATTTAATACACGGGGGTCAGATTCAGAGGTAGTGTGATTTTGGTCAGCTGAGACCCGGGTTTTAACCTCGCTGCCATCCTAACGTTAATATGGTCAGAATATTCGGTTTGAACGTGGTTTGTGTTAGTTTTAGGTTCAAGAGTGACGTGGATGAGGTTCAACGTAGATGGCTCCATGCGTTCTACTCCTTCCATTCGAGTGGTTGTTTGAGACTGTGGAACGTTGGTTGCTTTATTAACTCGGGTTTCCACATTAGTTGCTCTATCATCGTTATCCAACACACGTGGATCAGATTCTGGTGTAGAGTGATCGTGGTTAGATGTGACCCGGGTTTTAACCCCCACTGTCATCATAACGTTATGAGTGTCAGAATCTCTGGTTTGAACATGGTCTGCAGCAGTATTCGACAGCGTGGTGATGTGGATGAGGTTCAACAGAGATGGCTGCCTGCTTTCAGCTCCTCCCATTCGAGAGGCTTTTTGAGACTGCGTAACGTGTGTTGTTATATTAACGTTGGTTGCTCTGTTAACGTCTCTTGTTGCACCTAGGTCATTTTCTGCGGAAGCGTGATCTTGGTCCGATGACGTCTGCGTTTTTATATGAGATTTCATCATAACATCATGCGGATCAGAATTTGAGACATGACTACACTACGCAATGCTATAGGTGGTGGTTGTGTGGTTGAATGGAGAGGTCGTAGAGTTTTCTAGAATGATGGGGACGGTGTCTACATCCTGGTATGAAGTAGGCTGAGTGTTGTGGGGGTAGGATATACTATGTGCCGGGAAGGATGATGCGCGATCTCCCGATGGTGTGTTGCCGGTTGCATTCGACCACCTCATCGAGCCCTGTTTCATTTCATGTATCTTGTTTAACTTCTTTTCCTATTTTGATTGAGCCATATTACCTTCTTTAATAGCCTTCAAAGCAGCAGACGTGTCAATAATATTCCACAGATCACCGCAGATGTTTTCAGCAAGTTTCAGGTGATTCATTATAGTAATAGCTATATTAACTATTCCCAATGATTTTATTAAATTATAATTGGCATGAATTCTTAATCCTCTTGAAAAACATTATCCTCATTAATACTTTAATTAGCTTTTTACATCTAGTGGGCTCCTCCTTTCCTCAAAATTAATTAATTTTAATATCCCTATAATTATTTGTCACCTAGTTAAGATAAGCCTTTATTTATCAACTACCCCCACCAAAAATCTCTTAGTTTTATAATGATATTCTACTCTAATGGTAATATAAAATTAAAAAATTAAATAATAATAATATTAAAATTGATTAGTATTACGCTTGGCTAAACAACAATTTATAGGTTTTCATTACTCTAAAAAATAAAAAATAAAAAAATTAATAATTTTAAATTTTAAATTAAAAAATTAAAATTCATTAATATTACACTTAGCTTAACAAACATGTTATAGGTTTTCATTACTCATAATTTAAGTATATTAATTCTCTATTAAATTAGTATGATTTATAGCTATTCTTTGCAAATTAATAACCTGCTTGAAATTAGAAACCTTATTTAATTTAATTTAATGTATTTATATAAAAATATCAATTGATTTTTGGGTTGGTCAGCCTTTATCCTGCACTCGTGGTATATTTATAAGTTCATTCCTCCTCTCCTTTTTACAGGATTTGTCCTGATGATGGGTCTTGTTCTAGACCCGAAACGTAGATTATGCCTGCTTTCTTACCGTGAGATTCCGAACTCCAAAAACCGTAAACTCACAATTCACGTAAATATAAAATCTACAATATAGATATCTATTCAAGCTAGTTAGCTAAATTTGAAGCATAAACCAGATAGACTAAATCAAGATCTTGCAATATGGAAAATCAAAGCCAATACGTATGCATATAGGGAAAATAAGCAAGAATATTTATTGATGATAGAAGGAGAGGTTACAAATGGAACGGACTCCATTTGAAGTGACCTTCCAAAGAACGCCTTCCCAAGCCTCATCACGTATAAATATCCTGCCAGGTTACAAAAATCTAGCTCTCAATTTAAAATTCTCCAACATTTCTACCAGCCTC